>MINK01004612.1:0-10833 GCA_001735545.1 Phormia regina
GAAACATCCTTTACTGTAGAAGAAATTTTCATAAAAAATTAATTTTAATTTATATTATTTAATAAAACCCGCGCAACGCCGGATCAATCAGCTCTCTTAGTATAATCTAAATACAAATAAACATAATCTTTAGCATTAAATAGTGTCCAGAACAAAATGTGGCTAATGACGATTTTACTATTTTTAGAAATAACGATTACGAAAACGAGATCATAATTTTATGAAAAAAAAAAAAAAAAAAAAAAAACGTTATCAAAAGGAATGGTACACTTTAGTCCATTAAAAAACTATCGTTTTTATCACCTAAATAATATCGTTATAATATCGTTTGGTTTATTCGGTAAGTTTGAAAATATTTTGTTGAACAATTGGAGAGTCCCAGAATAAAACTTACTTGTTTTGCATGTTTTCAGAAATTCATTTTTTTATTTTTATATTTAATGGGTAGAATTCTACCAGTAAGAACTTTGATATAAATTTTTTTTCATAATAATAATAATTCCACTTCTGAGACACCACAATTATATTGGAAAATGTAAAATAATTTGAATATTTTAGTGCGTATGAAATTCTCAAAGAAATTCAAATCTAAATCACTTATATTTCAAACAAAAATACAAGTTGAGAAAAGTTAATATTTTATACCTAAAATCGATTTTTGTATAACAAAATCACATAAAATCATAAATCCTTTATATGTCGGTAAAATTGAGAAAAATTAATATGTGACATAAATAAGTCTTTTAATGACCTAGCTTCCATATGTGTCTCTCGTACGGAAATCACCCAAGAGAGCATATTTATATGAGTTTTTCATAATTGTGTTTTCTATTTTTCTTACGATTTGTTTGTATCCCCAGTTTTTCTTACCAAATAAAAAAAATAAAACTTTATTTTTACATAAAATTAACTTTATTTAAATATTTACACTTAAATACAAACATTACACAAATTAAAAGGTTTTCTTAAAATTATGTGGGCATATAAAAGCTTTTCATAATCATTTCTTTTTTCAAAATAAAAGAGAAACAAGCAGAAATATGATAACCTTAAATAAACAATTATGCAAGTAAAATAACGGTAATATTTTATAATTTTCAAATTATCGAAGTTTTAAAAATACCATAAAATTAATGTTAGGGAATGACACATCAAAAGACAAGGAAGGTAATGTATAAGTACACAAAATACTAAATGAAATGAAGAAAAGCGCAAGATTTTTTAGTTTACTTAATAATAGTTATGTATAAAAATATAAAATAATTAAAGAAAAATATAATTTTTCTTGTGTTTTTTTTTTATAAAGAAAGTTCAATAGGTTTCCCTTGAAAGTGTTTTAAGAACTAAACTTAAATTAAGTAAAAATAAAAATAGTAAAATTTCTAACCAAGAAAGAAATGCAGTTCTGTGTGTGAAAGGGTGATTTTTTGTTGTTGTTTATAATAAAATTAAAACTAAATTAATTTAATTTTGTAAATCTCTTCAACTTCTTCTAGTGGATTTAAATTTCTAAGGACAATGAGCATTGGGACCATTTCGACATTTCATTAATAAATTAACCATACCCTCTAGTTTAAGAGTTCGAGATTCTGTATTATAAAGATTTGTCTGTAAACGATGATAGTCCAATTGTTGTTTTTCCTACAAAAGAAAAAAGTGAAGTGAATTTTAGGATTAAATGTATTTTAATTGTATAATAAATAGATAGAATTTACCAAATTAACTAAACGATTTTTTAATAAATCCACCATTGTATACGTTGACTGTAAAGTCTTGTGTAATTCATTCGCCTGCACTCTTTCGTTGGCCAATTGTTTTTCTATCTTTTGTAATCTGGCTGTGATATCTTCTTGTGTTTCTATTTCATTTTCTAAATCGCGTGCTTCAAATGCATCATCATGGTGTAAATCTAGATTGCAAGTAAATAAATGATACGGAAAAGTTTAATATAAATTGTAGTTTGAATAACTTTTCAATTCCTATTTATTTACCAATTTTTTTACAACTTTGCTGATCTGCCTGTAAAGTGAAGCCTTCACGACACTTGCAGTAATAAGAACCGACTGTATTTATACAGGTTTGATCACAGGGTTTCTCTTCTTTACATTCATTGATGTCGTGTTCACAATAACGACCACTAAATCCTGCCGGACATGAACATGTATCAGGACCCGAACAAGTACCACCATTTTGGCAACGTGCGGCACAAATTGCTGAAAATGATATAAATAATAGGGAGTATAAAATTCAATTAAAAATGAGAATACAAAACTCAGAAAATTACAATATCGAAGGCGGTCATATTCAATTCAAAGAATGTATATATGGGAATTATATATTATGGAGTCCAAAATTCGCTTTTTTTTTTGCAATAAGCCGAAAATAGTTAGCATATTATTCTAAAAAATCTTATATTTGATTGTGTTGGTGCAGATATTCTTCTATTACTTTTTATATGCTGAACTGATCAGTTAAATTTTAAAAACAAAATAATTAAGAAAACAACAAAAAATATTTGATTTATAATAAAGACTTAAGAGAATGTTTTCCACAGACAGGAGGCCAAAAAGTCTTAGCTAAATCGACTCTGAATTTTCTTATTTAGGCGGTGGAGGAAGTAAAATTTGAGATTTTTATTAACAGATTGTACTGACGCAACAGTTTACCTACGCCATTAAAATTTTAAACTTTTAATTTTCTAATCCGAAAAGCAAATGACTTAATTCAATTAAAGCAAAAAAAAGTGACACACCTCTTTTCACTTTCAAAGCAAATCAGTTTCAATCTTTTTTAAACTTCAATGCTTCAATTTAATTCGTCTTGGGAAAGAAAATCTCAACAAACTTACGTTTCATGCAACCATCAGCATGCGGTGATTCACGCATCCAACCTGTACAACAATCGTAGGTGACCTGTTGAGCTGATTTGTGACGTATTACATCGCGAAAAGCTTGTTCGTGCACCAATTGAACGCGTGTACACATTTGATTCACATGCGTTTGTGGTTGACACGGTGTACTAACATGTTTCCATATGGGACGTGTATAAACTTCAGTTGATTTAACGGGCATTGTTACTGTCCGCTGTTGCACGCAAATGTGACGTCTGAAATGAAAAGAAATAAAAGAAGTTACAAGTTTAATGATGTTGTTAAATAATTTTTTGTGCGTTTTTTTTTTTTTTTAATTTTCTGGTTAAATTGTCGGTAAAAATTGTTTATGGCTAGACTAAATAAAACGAAAAAAATTAAAAAGAAACTAATTAGTAAACTGTTTTATTGTTAAGAAACATTTTTGTTGCGTGGTTGTAATTGCTAAAATTGAAGGGAGTTTTTTGATTCCTATTAAGTATTCTGATTCCTTTTGTAGTAAGGAGTGGAAGTAATATTATCATGTTCGTCTGTGTTTTAAAATCAACTTTTTGAGGACCACTAGACACTAAGAGAAATGTGATAGTTTTGCGAAAAAAAAACAGTAATATCAAGAAAACTTTTAATTTCTTTAAGAAAACTGATTATTAAGAAACAATATTAAAGTTATAAAAAATATTTGTAAAAAACAGTGCGTTAAAAATTCCAAATAATACTTTAAAAGAAGTATCAATTGTAAAAATATAAAGAAGCATTTTAAAAAAGTATATATCTCTAAAAAATTGAACTTTATGTCAAAAGTACAAATTAAAAAAAAAAAAAAAAATAAGTTCAACGTTTCTTAAAAGTGATCATTTCCATGTATAAAAGTACCACTTTTCCGAAAATAAAATACAAAAAGTAGAAAAGTTTAACCAAATTTAAGAAAAAGTAATTACTCTATAAATTCGATAATCCGAAATAAAATAAAAATCTATTAATAAACATTTTTACCCTTCTTCATTTTCAAATAAAAATAGGTTCCTGGGTGTTCACTTTAACGAAAGTTTTTAATAAATAATTCTGACCATAACCTAAGATCAACATGATTGAAACTTATGACCTCAGCTAAAAGGATTATTAGTAATAATTGTTATATTTCCAATTTTTAATCTCGTGTCCGATTTTATAGTAAGATTATGCAAAAACATAATTTTTGTAGGCAGCCACATTAATATGTCTATTGAGTGTAAACATTAAATTACGAAATTTATACAAAAATATTGTTATCACGAACACAGGGATTTTAAAATGAATAAGAAGAACATAATATTGTTGTAGTGATAATGCTGTAATAATATATTTTTCTCTTTACAATGAGATCGGTTTTAGTTTAAAGATACTATAATGGAAAAGTTTTTTTTAACTATAAATATTCCTTCCTATTAAAAAAGCGACTTTTCTTGACTTTTGTATTATAAAGTAGAAAACTCAAACATTCCAAACATTTAAATCAATTTGTATTTTATTTAAAATATTCAAAATGTAAAATACCAAAATTCAAAACTTGTAAAAAATGCTTAAAAATATGTAATGTATTTTTTTACAAAAATATTTCTTGTAATTTTTTACTTATAATCACATTCGAAACGTTAATTTAACGGTAACTGCAACCAATTTTGAAGAAATAATTACCAACCTTTAGTATGCAAATTAAAAAATTACTGCAATAATTAATTAAAGTTAAATAAATTGTAAAATCTTAATTAGCTGAAATTACTGTTATTACAAGTAAAACAAAATAATACAATTTATAAAAAAAAAAAAAAAATTATTCATGACTCACTGAAGTTAGTAAAGTTGGAACTCATTACAAGTAAATTGTATAAATAACTTGTTTTTACTTTCATTAAAACAAAATAATGCAAAAAAAAAAAAAATGGAACTAAATGTAAAGTGATTTTAAGTCTGTCCGTGTCTATCTGTCGGTCTGTCATTTATAACATGAACATGATCATGACTTTAAATTGCATGCCACCAACAACAGACAACATAAAAACCAGTAAAACAAAGTTTTTTATTGAAATATTTTTTCTCATTTTTGTCAACCTTTTTTGAAATTTTTTTTTAAGTTTCTTTAAGCCTTGCAAAGGAGATTTTTTTTTTTCGTGTAGTTAATCAGTTTTATGTTTTTTTATTATTATTTAGAGCCAGTTCCCTGATTAAAAGCAGCAAATCATTAAGTTAACTAAAAAAAATACCATAAAAAATTATTTACTAGTTGACAATATTTTCATCATTGTGTCGTTTTTCTTTTCAAATCCATCCTACATACATATGAGTTTTCTTTTGATCTATCCTTTTTAAAATCATTTCAAGCATTCATTTCATTCATGCATCCATCCAACAATATGCACGTATGTATCATATGTTGAAAATTGGTTTGTCGTCATACTGTCTGCCTTTAATTCAGCTTGATTTTTTTTCGCTCTTGATTGCCATTCATAGAGGTGTGTTTGTTGTGACTTTTCTTTTTGGGGCTTGGTTTGGGTTTTTCTTTTTTTTTATGCCAAATTTTCACATTTAATTTAAATGTGCTTGAGAATGTAGCTTTTATATTTATTTGATTTCATTAAATGATTGTATATACATCCCACACTCAAATGTGACAAAATATTATGATAGATATATAATTTTCATTTATAAATCAGCCCTATTCAGGGAAGTTAATGCGATTGTTCAAAATGTGCATAAATTTTGGTGTTGTCACTTCAAAAATCGCTGCTTTAATGGAAAGAAGTCGTGAAATCAATTAGGATATGATGTAAATTATTATAACATGTCCACTCAAAAGAGCTTAGAAGATTTCTTTTAAAAGAATCCCACAGTTTCCAAAAAAGTGACGAAAAACCGAAAAATGGATTGTTTTGAATTTTGCCCACAAATGGGAAAAACCATTGTCAAAATATTTGGAACACGTTAGAGTTTTTCAAACGGCATTATTTTAGCAGAACTAGCCACGTTTGCAGAACATATAGGAGACAAAATTAAAATTTAAAAATATAGATTAAATTCTGAAGAGTCTGTGCATAGTCTTGTTGGGTGTTTGGACTTGTTTTAAATTCTAGAATTATCTCTGTGAAAATACATTTCAGAAAAATATAAAAAATAAAATGAATGTGGACATTTTTTTCAGAAAACTGTTTGTCTTTTGACCTAAAGGCGAATGGCGAACATTTGAGGTAGATATTACATCGATAATTGTTTACGAATACCGGTCGTCTGTAGAAAATATAGAGAGTCATTCTTTGGTTTCCCTCATAAGGGTTCAGAGACATAGGGGCATTGTTGGAAACGGTGATCATCACCTAGGTACGGTGACTATACTTAGGTTATATAACCAGAAAAACAAGCGAAAGCAAAATCTACGATGGCGCAAATTAAACTAATTCTGCGGCGGCTAAATTTCTCCTCTACTTGAAGAAGTTGAAATTGTAGTTGAAACAATAATTCACTTGTATACATTTTACTTCTTAATTTGAATAAAATGAAAAATAATTCTTTATTTGAATAAATTTATCATATGTATAAAATGATAATAAGAGATATAGCCACTATATTCACTTCTTCGAGTGAAATTTTAATCATAATTTAAAAATTCGGTGGTTGATTTGAGTCAATGAAGTAGGATATTCATTGGATGCGGTGCGAAGTAGGTTTGAAGCCGATTGGCTTGTATCTCTGGATACTATAAATGCTAGAAGTGCACCTCACACTTAATTTCGTGGTCATTGATCATCTCTTTTGCTATTTCCCAGCATTCTGGTATCTAAGACCTACAATATTTGATATGCAGAAATTATGAAAATCAATCAATACCAAAAATGTTGGTATTTGGACATCTAAAAAATCTGTATAAACTTTTCTTCGGTAAAATCATACAAAGTCAATTACTGATTTTAACTTATTTATAATCCTTCGAACTAGTTGCTAGTTAACAACCATATGTATAACATCGACGTCTACAAAATTGCATCATAAAAACGGCCCATTATTCACCTAGCCACCATATAAATGTTCTTTCGGAATTGAGTCTTAACACTCAATGGGAACTATGGTCCATAACTGACCATAGTTCCCATATGAACCTTTCTTTCGAAAATCACTTTAACGTACATAAATCCCTGAAAAATATCAACCTAATATTCAACACAAAATTTTTATAAGTATAAATAACAGTGCAAAATTTTTTGAAGATCGGTCCACAATTGAACATAGCTTCCATATAAGACTCAATTTCGGGAATTACCTAAAAATACGTGCATAAATACATGTGAATCTTACTATCGACGTAATACTCTGTATTAGTATTTTTTATTTTACACTTAATACAAGTATAGATCCATAACTGGTCACTTCCCGAATTTTGGTACACATAGGCAATGGTGTAGGGTATCATATAGACGGGCTTGACCGATTATACTTTTTTCTCTTGTTTAGCTTTAGCCTTAAGAAAATACTACAGTTATAATGGAACCGGTTGCAATGAACCATTATGACCACGAACAAAAAACACTTTTCCCTTTTATAATGGATACTTTTAGTTAAATGCAACGTGCTTCTCACGTTATTTTACAATGCGTATCTCCTCCTGCACAAATTACCGTTTGTTGCTGAATGACTATAATGTTTTGTGTTGTTATTATTCTCCTTCTACTACTACATCTTCTTTAAAAACTTTGGAAAGACAGCAACATAATCACCATCATCATCATCATCATCATCATCATCGTCGTCGTCTTCGTCAATTTCATCACTTCCAATACAATTTATATTAGAGACGGAGTTGTTGCACTACTTAAATTGTTACTGTTGTTGTTGAGGTAAATTAACTAAACTATAGCCACTCTTGCAAACAAACATATACGAGACTGAACGAAATCTTACTTATACGCCATTAAACGTGTGCACATGGGTGGATGAATGGATAGATGGATGGATGGATGAAAGGATGATGGTGCATAGAATGAATGGACCAATGACCATTATTCAACCTCAAGTTAAATGGCATTTTAAAGAAAAAAGGCATCCATAACAAGAACCAGAAGAAAGAAGCAATACGGAAGTTTTGAGTATTTTTGGATTCTTGTTAAAAACTACATTTTCATTGTCGTCCTCCTCATGCACATCAGTGCCAACACCAGCATTCAACATTAAATAACAGCAGTCAGATTCTCAACAGCAACATAATTTAAACTAACAACACACTACAATTTACAGTAACAAATGCTAATTTGGTGTCATGGATTTTTGTATTTCGGATTCAGTTGTTGAAATTTAAAAAAAAAAAAAAATTACCTCTGGTGTTGAATTTTATTTTATTTTTCTTTGTTTTTTTTTAATTTTGCACTCATTTCTGTGTTCCTGTTTAGGGATCATTACCAAGAATTTTTAAGTGAAAGAAAGCAGAAAGCATTTTGATGTTTATAAATTTACGCTCAGCTTGATTTTTTAGGTGTTACTTACTCGAGACGAAGGAATACGAGTGTTTTTGTCATGGAATTTATTTTAAATTTTTGGAAATTTGTTGCATTTGTATGCAAAAAAGTTGCATGATTTTTTTTTTACCTTTTCTGAAACATTTCTGTATGTCATATTTATGTGGCACATAAAAGGTTTTAATTTTCATTTGTAACATAATTATGGGTTGGTCAAAAAGAAAACAGAAAGAAATGTTGTTAATTGGAAATTAGGACATGTAATTTATAATGATTTGGCACAAAATTGATGATCAGAATTTAAAATAAATCATGGAATATTATTTTTTTTGTATGTACAGTGGGTTGCACAAGAATAATTGTGTGGTATTAGCAGAGAAAATAGTTTGGAAATTCAGTTTTTTAAGTGTTTAAAGGAGATCATAATAAAGCATTTCTTCGTTACCATAGGCTGAGGAAATAGTCAGCAATTTCCACTTATATTTTTCCACAGTCCTTCAGAAATTTTTGCTTTCGAAACAACTAAATTAATAATATTCAGAGAAACCAGAATACTAAATAGTATATGTGTCCAAAAGAATCATTTGCAGATAAATTTTTCAACCTTCTCCCTTTTATTACTCAAAAATCATAGAGACATATATCTTGAGCTTTGAAAGAAAATAGAGGAATAAAAGAGAGCATTTTTTACCAAGACAAAGATTAATCTTCTCAATAGGTTATGTGCTAATTTTGAAAGTTTATGAGAGATATCATTTTCTTATAAAACTTTTCAGAGGATGAGCAAATTATTCATATTATCGACTCTTTTTACATATCCCACGATTTAAAGACAAAGTTTTCAAAGATATCTTCTTTATTGCTTAATTATCTGTTATCTATATCCTGAAAAGTCAAAATATAGATTTTCCTATTAGATTATTTGCAGAAAGAGCTTTAAGGCGTCTGTCGGCACTTTATTCAAATTATGTAATCACATCCGTTGTGTACTACATATCTCATTTAACATTTCATTCAGAAGTTCTTTGAAAATCATGTACAGTCTAAGAACGATCAAAGTTTTTTTTCTCTATACGGAAGTGGAGAAAAGGGAACAGTTAAGATGTAATTTGGTGTTGACTCGAATTAAGTCTACATATATATATATTTTGTTTTAGATGAATAAATCGTTTTTCCAATTTAACTCTTTTAATGCAATATCGTCGGTAATATCAGAAATTAATTCAACGAAATTATGAATATATTTTCTATTCTGTAAATGTTATCTAATGAAGTGATATCAGCATTCGACTTGAGTAGCCGTTTTAAATTTTTTAATTTAAAATACAATTATAAATTCAGCAACCAGTTTATAAATCTCTAGTTTTTACACGTTCGAATAAATATATTTGACAGCCAAAACATTGTCACCCAATTAGAATAACTTAAATAAAATGATTTAAATAATATTCAAATTATTTTCGGTTAGTATACTATCCCAATAACCTATAAATAAGTGGTTTGATTTGCATGTTAATTTGTTTTAATCATTAATAAAAACCCACAGCGTTTTGTTTAAAATTTTGTTAATAAAAAATTGAAAACAAAACAAAAATAAATATATCTACAACAATATTATTTTTAGCTAGTTTTTCCATTGTTAAACTAAAGAAAAAAAATCATAAACAAAGTAAAAGCTTATCAAAATTTATATAGTTTATCATTAATTATGTAAAAC
The DNA here is from genome assembly GCA_001735545.1 of Phormia regina. NCBI lineage: Eukaryota > Metazoa > Arthropoda > Insecta > Diptera > Calliphoridae > Phormia > Phormia regina. The sequence goes on from MINK01004612.1 coordinate 10,064, forward strand.
GTGATCTTCATTAATGTACTCCATATAAAGGTATTGCCATCAATTTAAATTTAAACTTCTTTAATTCATTTCAGGTCATTTTACAGACAAGATACTCCTCAAAAATTAACTCTTCTACTACTTTTGTTGTGCAGTGTTAATAATTCATTTAGGCAAAAAGTCTGCATACTGATCTTTTATGTAAAGTAAAGATTTGTGACTAAGAGCCAAGTTAATGTTTTGGCCATTCATACTGTGATATGAAATCATTTGCTTATAAAATTATAAATCCAATGTTGGCCTGATTGTCTGTCTTTGTAAAAAGACAAATGAACTTGATCTTCGTGAGCTTCAAAATGCTGACTAAAAACCATCCAACATATTTGGAATATAAACCAAATTATTTCTTATCTCCAATTTTGACAAGTTTCAACTTTAAGGTAAGTTTTAAGTTTAAAGTAAAATAACTTATATTTGGAATATTTTATAAAGTAAATCATCTTCATTTTTATTATTTATTTAAAAAAAAAATTGACTAAAATTCAAGTTTAGGTTTGTTATTTGGTAGCCAAGAAGTTGATTGATGTTTTAATCAAAAGAAGTTTTTTTCTTTAATTTTTGTACTAATCAAGGACGCCCATTTAATATATTTAAAATCCTCAAAATATTATATAAGTAAATTTTCAGATGGATTATTGTTGGGTGGAGTTTTTTATTTTTTTAATTTGATGCAGTATATACACGCAGAAAAAAAACATGGTCACACCATGATCACCACAACTATTCAGTGA
>MINK01004623.1:0-28901 GCA_001735545.1 Phormia regina
AAAAAAATTAAAAATCTCTCATATACCCCCCCCCCCAAAACAAAAAAAAACGAGGTAAAAAGTGAAAGAAATTAAAAATGAATTTACGATTTTTTTTTTTTAACTTTTACATAATCGAAATGGTCAACTTTGAAACCCTGTAGGAACGCAAAATTTTCTCTCAATAACGACCCAATATGGATGTCAAACGAAAACTAATCTAATTATCTCCCCTACACAAATTAAATTCCGTAGACTTTACTCAAAAATATTACTAAAACTGTACTTGATTGATTTAATAAAAATTTGATTTTATTCGATAATACATTTTTAATGATTTTTCTTTTTATGTGTTCCAAAAAAAAATATATATATTTATCAATATAAATTGTATTGGCATTGCACCACGTAACCACTTAATTACATTACACAGCAGCCATGTGTCTTTGGATATTTATTTCATTCTCTTACCTTAAAATGCGCATTTTATTTCTTAAAATGAAAAGTATCACCCACCTTTCATTGCATTCTTTTTAAAATCGTAATAAATTATTGAAAAAAAAAAAACGGAAAAGAAATCAATTAAGACGAAGAGGTGTGAAAATAAGAGGTGCAGCAGCTGGTTGTTATCATGCTGAAATTGATAATGACCGGTAGGTCTAAATAAAAAATTGATAAAACGAACAAATGGGATTTTAATTAGTTTTTAACTTTAACTTTGTTTTTTATTTTTGGAGAGAACGAATAATATTAATTATTTATATAATACGTAGGAAGGAATTAAATTGGAAATTACTGTTTAAGCACTTTAAGATAAACCTCTAAAATCATTACAAAATATTATTAAAAATATGTTATTTATAGTCATTAATGAATTAAAAGTTTAAAGATTGTAAAACTCAAGAAGTTTATATTCTTGTGGGAAACTTAGTTTAGCTAGAGGAGGGCAAGATTCTATTAGGTTTTAAGCAAAAAATATTAACTTTTTATACAAGTCTTTGGTATCTAAGAAATTATTTATAGTTTATCATTGATAATTTATTAAAAAAGCTTTTGAAATGTAATTTAATTGCAAAATTGCTCTTATTTTTTAAATAAAATTAATATTTCAATTTTAATAAAATTTAGTGTAATTTTATTGAAATTTCAGTATAATTGTATATAAACTTGTTTTTTGTTTAAAAAAAAGTTTAGTTGATAAAGTGTCCGATTTTCCGTTTTTACTTCAATTTCAAAAAGTTTCCAATATTTTCGTATTTTACTCTGTTAAATTAAAATAAAACAATTATAAAATGATTTCGAAATTTAAAAAACAACTAAGGGATAGAAGAATATATTCTATGGACCTAATATTTATGTTAAAAATCCTCCAGATGGCGCTAATTGGAGAGAATTTTTTAAATTTTAATACAAAAATGACTTGATTATATTTAGTATTGTTTTTTAATATATAAAAGAAGAATTTTTGTCCCATCGTTGCATGGGATCACTGTGCGTCCGTCAGAAAATACTTTTCGGAGATAAATAATTCAAATAATTTTTAGTCGTTGTCAACTTTGCAATTGGAAATTTAACATTTAAAAGACATTTTTTAAAAATTGACAAAGTTTGAATAGGACTTGTGGATTGTGGACAGACCAAACTGCTCCGGATTTACCTTACACGCATTTGCATTAAGTTTTTTCTTTTTTTGAAAGTATTAAAAAAATATAAAGTCCAGATGTCAGAAAAAAAAAATAAATTTTATCAGTGAATATGTATTGCCACCTTAAAAGAATAAAAAAATTTATGTTCCAAATTCAGATTAGTATTTTTAATGGATTCATAAATTTATATCTTGCAGTTTAGAATTTTGTAAGGAATTTAGCAAATCTAAAGCCTAAAAACCACAAAAAAACAAGGCTAAAAATTAGGTAAAAAATTATTTCGATTTGAATATCTCATAAACAAAATGAGATAACCGCATTTTTTATAAAGATTTTCAAGAGCTAATAATCTATTTTTCTGTCAGATCATAAATGGATTTTTGGAGTATTTTGTTTAAAAACAAATTACATACCGTAGATGGCTAATTTGAAGGGCTACAAGTCAACTCAAAAACTCCTCAGCTCTAACCATGTACAATTTTATTGAGATATTATTAACAGTTCGTTACAGAATTATTTCAATCATTTTACATTATCACAAATCTTTTTAAATAGAATTAAATTGCTTTTCAATAGTATTTATATAACACTTGTTTTTTTTTTTAATTACAAACTCAATTATTAGACCCTAAAATTTTTCTCTTTTTGTTGCTAATAATGACCATTGTCTATTACTTTAACATAAACTACTTCAGACCAATATATTAGCAATTTATAAAGTGTCTTGATTTCGTATAAGAACAAAAATATGATGAATATATTTGTCGGTGTAGGGAAACATTTATAGATATATTTACTGGTGAAATTAAATAAATTCATAAACTTTTAAATGAAATGATTTTATCAAACAATTCTAAAATTTATAAATGAATTGTAAATACAGGGTTTCAAAAACTTTTGTTTTAGTTATCAATTATTTAAAGATAATTTTCTTAAGTACATAATTATATTTTGCTTAAAACTAATATCTTTCTCATACACATTTTTTTATTTATTTATTTTTTTTTCATTTTAAAAAATGTATGAGACAGACTTTAAATATAACACAACAGCATCTTTTAAAAAAGCTATATAAATAAGTTACTCTATATGTAAAAAGTTTTATTATAACACAGTGCTACAAAGAAAAATTTCCTTATTAATTCCAACGTGAAATAGAAGCGTAGCATTAATCTAGCAAAACTTGTAAAGTGGTTTTTACATTTAGAAAAATGTCATACCCGAGATCAATCAATTTGGAAAGCTACTCACTATTATCCTGTCCCGCTAGGAAACTGTTCCTTTTCAAATTAAAAATACCTCAGCTTTGTACATATAAAATTTTATTGATATATATCCAAGGCATAAACACTAAATTTTTTAAATACTATCGTAGTCTGAACACAGCTTTTTGCTACTATATTGATGCTACTAAAGGGAGAGGCATTCATTTACACACCAAATGAAAAAGTCTTCCAAAATATCTATAAAATTGAAATTCGAACTAACTTTGAACTTTTGACATTTAAGCATAATTTGTCGCCTAGTGTAATGGGTTAAATTTATTTAATATAATTTACAATAATCAGACGTATAATCATACTGGCGAACTAAAAATAATAAAAAAAGAAGAAACTACACAGAGTAATTTACATATAATCTTAATGTTTTCATCATTACCAGGGTAAGCAAAAATATTTAATAACAAAAAAAATGTTGCTGTGAATCTAAATCTTAATTATTTATATGTCGTTGAGCATTTAAGAATTGATTTATAAAACTTATTTTTGAATATTTAAATGCATTTTCGACAAATATTTGACAAGAATATACTTTCATTTCTTTTTTTAAACATATTTTGCTCGTTTTCCTAAGTGCAACGATACAAATATGTTGTCTATTATTCTTTAATGACAAAAGGATAATAAACAAAGGAATATAAGTTCAAATTTTCTCTAAAATAAATTAGTTTTAAATACATTTTAATAATTTAAGTTCATAATATATGTATGTTTTTTTAGATCACATTTTTGATTACCCTAAACCTCACCAATGTCATTATTATGTCTCCTTTGTTTAGTCGTAATACAATGAAATACATTCATTAAATTCAAGTCGTACTAAGTAACACATTTTTTAATACAATAATCTGTCATTATACGAATTGCAACATAATCTTTGTAATAAATTTTAAGAATTACTCATTTAATGAAGGGTGGATTCAAAAAAGAAAATATATATCTATATATCGTCAATTCCACGAGAGAACGCCCAAAAATAATTTCTATGACTTCCGATTTTGCTTATTTTTTGCATACCCATACCCTATGGAGCCACTTAAATATCTCTATCTTTATTTTTCTGAATTTTGAAAAATTCGCGAATTTATTCACGAATTTCATTTTCTAAAAGGTCAAAAATATTGCAAAAGTGTGTAACTTTAAACTTGAAAATCTCCAAAAGTTTTTAACGAATTTTAATGATTTAAATTGCATATATAAGATGAATATGTCCACTATAAATGTAGTAGTTTATAAATAATATCATTCAAAAATGCATTCATAATGCAGATGCAATTTTTTTATTTTAATTTTCTTTTAATAAATTCGTGAATTTTTCAAAATTCAAAAAAATAAAAATATTTAAATGGCTCCATAGGGGGGTATGCGTATTCCAAAAATTGGCAAAATCGGAAAACACTCATTAAAAAAATTGTCGTTCTTTATAAATCTTTCATGGAATGGACGATATACATCTTTTCTTTAAAAAATTGGGGACCACTCCTTTTATTTAATACTCTACAGCTCTGACTGTTGCACAGTTTACTATTGTGAATGACACCTATAGAGTTGACAGTTGAAATAAACAAATAAATAATTTTAAGAAAATGACAAATATTTGTATATATTTCTTATTATAGCAAATAAATTATTTTACTGCCATATGTTTTTTTTTTCTAAATATTAAACATTTTAAGAACGCCGACCACTGTTTCATATCTAATTTTGCAATTTTAAACAAATCTCTCAGATTTATTTTAATATTAAAAAATTATTTTCGAAAGTCTTTTATTTTCAATTTCCCCAATAAATGTCATTATCTAATTTATTAAAAACAATTCCGTCTTTAATTTAATCATAAAAATAATTTTCTAGTTTTTTTATTTTATTTTTTTTTTATTAAATATTCTTTGCTATAATCCAGTTTAAGTAGATTTCATTTCTAATTTTTTTATTTGTTCTTTAGTAACCTTGTTTCGAGTACTTGTAAATTTTAATATTGATTCAGTTTATTCGGCCAAGATACAACAAATATTTTCAAGTGATACTTGTTTATTGTTTTAGAGGAAAAGAAAGAGAAAAATAGAGATAAACATTAAAGAAAGAACGAAAAAATAATTTACAAAACTAGTTTAGGTTGGCTAATAATAAAGCAGAGCATCATCATCATCATCATCATTATTATTATCATTTTCGTCATCATAATCGGGCCATGATTTAAAACTTTTAAAGTATACTTTTATGATAAATTCTTTAGGTCACAGACGTATTTTTATAGTACTTTTCTAAGCAAAGGAGAAAAATAATGCAAATAATTTAAGTAATTCAAATTTAAAAAGTTATAAGTATCTAAACGAAATAAATAACCAGGGATTTTAAGTTCTAAGGGAAATATACATATGTTCATATATGTAATAATGAAAATGTCAGAAATGCTATGCCTCAACTACATGGAATACTTTCGCTTCAACTGTGACTGACAGCTACGCAACGCATAAATTATATTAACCCAGTCGTTAAATTATTTTGTTATTAAAATTTTACATAATAAAATATAAAGATTTTAAAATTCAATTATGTTGTCAGTGAAAATATTGAATTCCAAATAAAAATTTTCGATTAATCGAAAATATATTAAAATAAGAATAAATCTAGTTCAGCACTCCAAAGTTAAACATTTTTCATCTTTGAAGTACTTCACGCAGAAGTTTGAAGTACTGATTCGGTTTAGTTCTATATATGTTTTATGTATTTTACTACAGCTGTCAGTTGCAGTTGAAGCGAAAATATTCTATTCTATTTAATTTATAGGAGAGAGTGTAGAAAGGTATGCTCAACTTTAACACTCTATTGACCTCTCTCCCCTACAAAGGTAGAATTGCGGCAATAAAATTTGCTATGTGTGAACACTGACTATTTTTTTCTTTATTAAATTTATAATACTAATCATGAGAATAACATAATTTATTAAAAAACTATTTCAAATCTCCTTACATTGTTTCATTTTATTTTTAAATATCTAAAATTGATGACAAAAATTTAAAACAAATTTAACTTTAATTCAAAATTTTCTTGTTTATTACTTAAAGTAACGGAAGCATTTCTTATTAATTTAATAAATTATTTTTAAAACGATTAAATATAAAATTTCAAGTTCTTGGTTCCCATCTCCAAAAGAATTTAAAACCTGTATAATTAAATTCGAAATTTCTTTATAATGTGTATAATTTTATTTTGAAAGATTTTAATTTATTTGTAAGAAATAAATAAGTCATTTAAATAATTTGATTGTTTTGTATAATAAAAGACAAGATAAACGAATAAAAAAATAAGATGATGGTATTTTATAACATTAACAGAATTTGTATGAAATACTTTAAAACTTTGTATGAAATACTTTAAAACATTTTGAAACAAAAAGCATTCGAAAGAAGTAAATTTATAATTTGTTTATCTTTGTGAGGAAATTTTTATAATTAGATATCAAACTACATACAATATGTTAAACGTAACTCAGTTATTACTAGGTATATTTCTATTAATGTATTAAAAACATTCTATTATTTATAATTACCAGCATTATACTTTATAGTAATAAGAAAATAAGTACCACTCATTACTTTGTAATAAAGATTTATTTTTAATTTCCATACATTTCAAATTATTAATATCACCATAAAAAATTTAATTCACATTCCACTTAATTGAAACATTACTGTTTAAGAAGTTTATTTCCAAAATTTTTTCTAGTGTATTTTGTACTTGTACTTGTTTAAAGATCAAACGGATTATAGGTGAACTTAATATTGGGAAATTCAATTATTATCCTAAAAATGAGATGTATGTTTGTTTGTGCCTCAATCACGTCTAAATGGCTAAACCGATTTTCACGAAATTTTACACACAGATAATGCCAGCACCGGAGGTGGTTATAGGCTATATAAAACCTCGATTTTCACGAAATTTGACATCAGATACAACCAGTACCGGTAGTGGTTGTAGGTTTTATAGGATCTCGATTAGATGTAACACCCTCATTTCACGCCCACTTTTTTAAAAATCTTAAACGGCTGCACCGATTTTCACGAAATTTCACACACAGATAATGCCAGTAATACCAACAATTTTAGAGAATATCTTTATTGGTTTATTAATTTTATTTCAGTCCACATCAGAGAACCCAGCCTAGTGAAATTGTTGGCAGCGGCATCTTAAAGGTAGATATTCAAGAGGATATCTTTATTTTTAAAACATGTATTTTAGTCCAAATGATGATTGTAATAAAAGGAAATATACTTTTTAAACTCTGTTTTATTCCACATGGGTAGTATGTATATTTAGATATAAAGAAATGGAACTAATTTCTTAATTATCTTGTATAAGACAAATTTGTCTATATTATGCCAAAAACTTGATTAATTTTCTTATTCATTTAAATTCTATTTCAGTTGAAATACCTATTATGATTATTTTTTTAAATCGTTTTGTTTAGTTTTATTAAGCATAACGTAGTATAAATATTTAATAGTAAATAAAGCCTACGGCGTTGACACTTTTTCGATTAATTTGTTAATATTCAATATTCAGCATTATCCCTGAATTGGAAATTTATTGCTTCATTTGGGGACCGATTTTTGTGTAGAGAGATTTGGAATTAAAAGAAATCAAAAAAGTTTAAATTAAATGTTAAATTTTTTTTATAAAAGTAATTCATTTGCTCGAATATAAATCTATAAAATTATATTCTTAATAAATTTTATATTTACATATAAGTAATAAATCTTCCATTAGTATATTTTCTCTTGTGGTAAGATGTATATTTCCCTATTGCTCCTATAAATAATATTATTTTACTAATTTAAAAATCTCTAATATTATTTTCAACAAATTTCAAATTCAATTTAATAGTTTATATTCTTAATTTGTTTTAGCCATTAAATAGAAAACCAGCCTTTTGCTCAAAAAAAAAAAACAAAAAGAACAATTTGTTTTGTTAACAGTTGCTATTTGACACAAATGATGTTTATTCATGTCTGGCTAAGTGAATTTATTCAACGCCCCACCAAACAGAATAGATCAATTCTGTAATTTTTTTGTTCTCCCTTCTTTTTTAAGAGGGAATATGAGTTGTTGTCAATGATGTCTAATAGAACGTAACGAACGCAATGCTTCAATGAACTTGTTTGGTTCACGTTTGTAACCATTCATCAACATTATACAATTCTTCATCCACATCACTATCATCATCATTGGCATTTTCATCAAATTTTAACTGAAAACATCGTTGTCGTCTTTTCCTCTTCAGTTTAGTCGTGTAGACAAGTTGTCAACATGAAAAATGTCAGTTCATCATTAGAACAAGGAGTGTCCAGTGACACCACCTCCAAATGTAAACTAAAAAAAAAAAAGAAAAGACACTTAAAAACAACCAAGTTAATATTATACTTTTCAATCTAAGCATAAAAAAGAACATTTGAAGTAAAGCAGCATGTCACGTTATACTAATTTCAAAAAGCATCTTTATCGTATGTCTTGCAAAGCGTTCAAAACAAAACAAAAAAAAAGATTTTATTTCATAAATCCGGTTTATATTGCCTTTTTACTTGGGAATTTTTGATACTAACACGAAATAAATGTTCAATATGAACAATGGATATAGGGAGAGGGGTGATATTAATAATTTAGTTCATAAAAGTTAAAACTCCAAAGGAATTCCTTAAAATAATAAAACCTGAAATCAAGATCCTTCAATGTAAATTTGTCATTTTCTTTTCTTTCTTAAAGACTCAAAAAGGAAAGGTTCACTCACGAATTTAAATGAATTGATAACAGCTTCTTTTTTATTCGCGAATTAAATTTAATTGATTGTTAATTTCATTGGAAATTAAACACAATTTCAACTGCTCTTATTAATATATTTCTTAATAAAAATCTTTATTTTTCCAATAAAATTTTTTGCAAACGTTTTTTCGTGAATTTAGTTGAGTGGCAACTGATAAATTTTTCTCACATAGAATGCTTCAATTCCTATTGAATAAACAAATATAATCGAAGTTTTTTGATAATATATACAACAAAAGTTAATTCGCGAATTGAATTAATTTATTATGTGAGAATACTTAATTGAAAGTTCCTCTTTGTTGGTATTATTTTTATTATTTTTTTATTTCAGTTAGAATTCATAATAATTGCTTATTTTCAAAGTTAAATTTATAAAATAGTCTAATATAGGATTTATAACAAAAGTTTATTTGCCAATTTAATTACAATTAAAATTTCACATTTATTGTTAGTGTTTCTTTTAATTTATATTATTAAAACTTTTGTAATTAAACTGTAATTCATAATTCTGCCTAATTTTAAGAAAAGTTTGTTCGCGAATTTAATTAAATTACTATTTGACAGTTTCGCTATACTATTTTAATTTCGCTTTTATTTTTTAATTCATTTTAATTAAGATCCAATTTATAATAAATTTTAATTCTCGAATTTAATTTTATAATCCTTCTTAAGTTAAGATTTTTAACAAAAATTATTTCGCTAGTTTTATTAAACTGATATTTAGCAATTTCGTTTTTATTGTTATTGAAATTTTTCACTTAGTCGTAATTGTTATTTCACTTCTTTACCATAAGGAAATTTAACTACCGAAAAACAAAAGTCTCTTCGCGAATTTAAATTATTTTTTCTCTTTAATGCTATTTCTTCCTTTAATATTTTGTTTTATTTCTTGCTTTAAAAATACTCTTTAAAATAATTCGCGTTATTTTTTCATTAAGATTGAATTTAGTTCGCGAATTTTATTATTCTTCTCATAAATTCTTTAGTTTATTTGTATATTTAATTTGCTTTTTCTTATAAATTCTCTTTAGATCTTAAAAAAACTATAAGTATTTTTGCCTTAAATTTTATTACATTATTTCATATTATTCATAATTTCAATCATTCAAATTCCTATAAATCTTTTTTAATACTTTTTTGTTTCACATTTAAAAAAATATTTCAATTGCCCATAGATTTCCTAAAAATAAAAAATTATGAATAAACTCACAATCATATTCGTACACTATTACAACCATAAATATGTCACTGGCAGACAGGTGAGTGTCTACCAAAGAAACAAAGGTGTGGTCTTCTTTACAAATTTACAATATACATACATGCATGCATACGTGTCAGGTATATTTTTTTTTTTGTCTAACAATAAAACATTGCAAGTGTTTTCTTTTCTTCTTTTCAAGATTTTTTTTTCTTCATTTTCTTCTTGTTTTATGTCTTCCGTGTATAAAACAAAAAATAATTTGAATTAAAGAATAAAGAAATAAACACACATTATAATTTTATTGTCGTCATTAAACAAATGTTTTTGAAATGGAGTAATGACATTAGAGATATGACCTAATTTTGTCACTATGACTTCTGGTGAACCATGAAAATTAAAGAGTTTGTTTCGTTTTTTTAATTGAAATGAAAATTAAGAGCAAATTATTTATGCCTGGAGAACATGAATTTCAGTAAGAAAGCTAACAAAATTTGAGGTCTTCACAAATAAAAAATATTTTCTTAACTGATGCAAAAGATTATATTAAATTTAGTTGTACAAAGAAAATAAATCCATAGCACGTTGGAGAATAATGTGTTAAAAGTGGCGTTTAAATGAATTTTGAATTTTAAATATTTGAAGTAAAATTGGATATCAAATAAAAATAAATAAAATTATGTCAATTCAAATTTTCAACATTTTTTTTTCTTTTGTTTCCATTTTTGAAAAGAGTAAAAAATCTATTTTCAAATTCTTCAAATTTATAAAAATAGTATTTTAAAGTTAAAAATTTAAAATGGAGCTATCAACTTCGGGAATTTAAGTATATTTTTCTTCAAGTATTTGTAAATTATATTTTGTCTTAATATTTTTGTTATTGTTTTGAAAATTGTCATAAAATACATTGATTTTTAATTTTCATTAAAGCAACTTAAAATCTGACAGGATGTTTGTTCTGAAATTTTCTGAAAAATAGTACGTCCTTATCAACTCTATGATTTTGAAAAAGTATATATCAACACTATAAAAAAATTATAGCATTGATACAGGTGCGGATCCAACTCAAGCTTTTAGGGGAGGAAAATAGAATGATTTTCTCAGATCCCCGTGGATCCGCGCCTGATCATTGATATCAAATTTCCCTGAATTAAATGTGATTTTTTTACCTATTTTACCCAATTGTATAGGCAGACGGATGGACATTATCATTCTGCCAAAAATTACTTTAGAATTCTAAAACTGCTTTTTCTTACCCCAAATTAATCACCATAATATTCTACCCCTTTTAACCCAATGTGCATAGAAACAAAAATTTTTTTCTTCACAAATAAAACAGTTTAAATGAAACCTTAAAATAAATTTCTGAATTTCATTGTAAATAATATTAATAAATAAATAATTTTGTTGTTACTAATGAAATGCTCAATCAAGGCCAAATAAATGACAAAATTAAATTATGAAATTGATTTTTTAAATCATGAAATGGTTGCTGTCGCTTTTTATCCTATTACGTACTTATTTTAAATTTCATTCTCAATATACGCTACCATTTACTATTGTTCATTTAAATAATATAATTCTATTATTTTAAAAAGAAAAGAAAAAAATAATAAAAAGAAATCATTATCATCATCGTCATACTCACTTTACAAATTCATTATAGAAAGTATACCAAAGATTTATTACCTAAAAAGAAAAGAAAAAATAAGAGAAAAGAAAAATTAGTTTATATAATAAGTTTTTTTTTTTTTTTCAAGGAAAATCTATTTATTCAAAAGAGGAAAAAAATTAAGTTTCAAACAATTGATAAACAATTGTTTGTCAGGCTATCAAAAATATAAAATTATTTTAAAATAAGTTTAAAATAAATATAACTTTATTAACACTTTTAATATTTTCAATAAAATTCCTGAAAAAAATAGTAAAATAAAAAAAATCAAACTTATTAGTTACATTAAAGAAACCTATCTTTACAAAAAGATACAGATATAAATAAAAAATATTGACCTACATCTGTAAAAAAAAAAATAATAATAACATGATTTTTTATCTTAAAACATATATACATACGCCTTCAATAATTTACATTTCTTAATACTCCCTCTTAACTATATTATTGTTATTGTTATTATTAAAATTCTCTTATTATGTACAGTAGTGACCATAATAAACAAAACAATAAGTTAGTTAAATAAAATAATAAAACAGTAAGTGTGGGTGTAGATTATTATAAATCACGAAATGGAAATAGAAACTCACTAACAAAGTTTGAAAGCAAATCATGATAAATAGAAAATATGATTTTTTTTTATCTTAAAAAGAAAAAAACTAAAAAGAACTTGTTAGAGAAACTGTGACAATTTAATATAAATTTTATATATTTTTAGCAAGATGCAGCATGATGTAGCATGCATTAAATAAAATTAATTATAACAGAAGAAACTTGTAATAATGTGGAACAACATAAGAAAAAAATTATTAATCAGTGTCATGGAAATGCATTAATTAAGTTGATGTTTAAATTTAAAACGGTATTTTTTAATGGTTGTTTACATTACCGGTGCTAAAAAAATCACACAAATTGCATAACGAAATACCTATTCCCTTTTGTTTTTCCAGACGGGAAAATACAGCTTTTTTCACAGAAAATTCTATGAATGTAAGAGGAAGTGGTAACGCTGTACGCATTATTTTTATTTACTTTCACTAATCAGGATTAATTTTCGTGATTTATTAACTCGCTAATAAAATATTAAGTCAAAGTTTATATGGCAAAGTTTTCAAATCGAAATAATTTTAATTGTAAGTAAAACCTGTTCTACACAATAAAATTTGTATTTATTGAAAATATTTGCACCTTTATAGAGAGAGAAAATCTTTTGTACAAGAAGAAGAAGAAGAAACTTTTCGGTTTGATGAAAGAGAATCATTTTCTGTAAAAGAAAGAGAACAAGAAAGATAAGAAATTTAGTTCATCTACTGAAATTTTTCCAAAATTTTCTAATAAAAGAAAAATAATTATTTAATTTTTCACATAAAAAAATTTAAAAGTTTGTCGAAAATTGTATAAACAAACAGAGCAATTAAATTGGCAATTTTCTATAGAAAAAAAAAAAACGTATAGACTATTTTTTGTGAGAAAAACGAAAATTTATCGAAAATTTTACATACAAAAACAAGAAAAGAAGGTATAGTCGGACAAGCACGACCATATGATACCCTACACCATTGCCTATATGTACCAAAATTCGGGAAGGAACCAATTACGGACCTATACTTGTATTAAGTGGAAAATAAAAAAATACTATTACAGAATATTAGGTCGATACTAAGATTCAAATGTATTTATGCACTTTTTGGTGATTCCCGTAATTGGGTTTTATATGGAAGCTATGGTCAATTATGGACCGATCTTAATAAAATTTTGCACATGGTTTAATGCTTACATAAAACTTATTTATGTTAATTTCATTAAATTCATTAAAATATTTAAATTTTTAGGGTATTTTGGAGTGTTAAAACTCTATTACGGTAGAACAGGTGAAAATATAGGCCGATAATGACCAAAATCTATAGGCTTCGTCCTTGTACCAAAAAAATCATATGTACCAAATTTCATCAAATTATCTCAAAAAATACGACCTGTACTTTGCGCACAAGCTGGACGGCCAGCCAGCCGGACGGACATGGCTAAATCGACTCAAAAAGTGATTTTGAGTCGAACGGTGTACTAGGATGATTTTTTCTTTGCGTTACAATATTTGCATAAACACATAATACCCCAGACACCTATCTATGGTGGTGTAGGGTATAAAGAGAAAATTTATCGATTATTTCTTATAGAAAAAGATGATAATTTATCGAAAATTGTCTATAGAATATAAGAACAGACAATTTTCTATAGAAAAAAACAAGAGCAGAAAATTTTCTATAAAAAAAAAAAAGAACAGAACAGAAATTGAAAATTTTCTATAGGAAAAAAAAGAAAGGAAAATTTATAGAAAATTTTCTATAGAAAAAAAGAACAGAAAATTTATCGAAAATTTTCTGTAAAAAAAGAACAGAAAATATATCGAAATTTTTTATAAAAGAGAAATTTGATCAAAAACTTCCCATAAAAAGAAAATTTATTGAAAATTTTCCTTAAAATTGATGTTTACCATAAGATTTATCGAAATTCTTTAATAAAAAGCAATTTCATTAAAGCTTCAGCTTTTGAAAATTGGAAAATAAAACTTTTTTTATTAAAAGAAATATTTCAACAACAGATATACAGAAGGACAGATATAACTAAGTTCAGGATTAAAAGCCCGGTTCTATAAAAGAAAAATGTTCTATAGTACCAAAAAATTTTCTTCTTAAATTTTTTTAAACAAATAAATGTATAAATGTATAAACCATGATTTAAAAACTATAATACAATTGTTTTCCCTTTACTACACACTCCAAAATTCAATCATTTAATTTAATAAAATATAAAATCAACTAAAAATTCAAACAAAAGTTGTCATGTACCAAAAAAAAATGTACCAAAGTAAAAAACAAAAAAACTTTTTCCCAAACTTTGCTGACACAAAAAAAGTCCTTCAATAATTTTTTCACATTGTTTTTCAGAGTATGATTTTTTGTTTTTATATACTGGAATTTATTATAATTTAAAATATATTTGTTGCAACAGAAAAAAGTGGAATTTTTATTAAACATATCCATTTCCTTTTAACTCATTTAACGTATTATTTTTTCTGGTTTAATTTTCAGAGTTTTTTTTATCGAATGTTCTTCAAACCAACAAAAAACTTTGGTAAAAAAATTTTGGTGGTAAATTTAAAATAAATAAACTCATACAATATAAATTTGTTTAGATTTTCTATTAAGTTTTTTATTTTTTTATATAATTTCAGTTTACTGCTCAACACACTTCATGCCGTAAATAATTGGCGCCAATAATTGTGTAGGTTTCCGTGGCACGCTTTCCGTTTCCATTTATCTGAATAAATTGTTTAACAAAATTGTATATTAAAACTATATCTATGGTAAATACATACATACATATGTATATATGTAAGTATGTATAGAGAAAATATTAGCTATATATATATGTGAATAGATAGTAATTGTTGTTTATAAAATGCTTAAACAATGTTTTGTTTTTGGCTTAATAGTAAAGTTTTTGCTTTTTAAACTAAAATTTATGTTGTGGGTTTAATTTTTTTTTTTTCGAGTAAAAAGATCAGATGTTTTTATGTTATAAGGTTTTATTGTTTGGGTTGTTGTAATCTTTTTAACTTTTTTAATAGGAAAATTATATTAAAAATAGTTACTGGGAAATTAAATAGTACTTTTTAATTGGAGTATGAAACAGGAAAATATTTTGGCATAAAAATATAATTGAAAAACGAGATTACACAAACTTAATATCACATTAAAATTGCTAAATTAAAAGGACCCACTATAGTTTTCATATACATACATCGATTGAGTGGTTTATTTATTATAGTCATTACCATTATATTTTATTATATCTTATGTGTTTTCTCTTTATTAAAAACTCTCTTAAGTCTCTTTATTTTTCTCACAAATAAATAGATCTTTAAACGATCATGTAAACAAGAAACTTTAGTATTACAAATATGTACACTAATGATATAACTAATAAAATTATATTTAAATAAAACTCAAATTAATGTTATTTCAACAGTTTATATTAACAAATTATTTATTTAAAATTCCAAAATAATTAACATAAACTTTAAAAATTTATCAAACAAAAATATTACAACAATAACATTAAACTAACGCTATAATCAATAAATATTTGTATAAATAACAAATTTATTTTAATTTACAAAATAATTTTTTAATTCCTTAGTAAATAATTTACAATTTGAAAATCATTAACATAACCTCCAAATAAGAAATAAATAATAAAAAAAAAAGCACAGTTCCCATTCAATATTTATTGTCTTTTTGGCAATAATGTAAACATGGAATCAATTATGTGTTCAAAAATAGAGGGGAAAAACGTTCATAAATAGACTCATCAAATTAACGGTAAAACTACATATTGCCATAATTAATAAATAATTAAATAATAAAGAAATTTTATGATTTACGAAAATGTAACCAAATACTTTCTTAACTTCGGAAACGAGTTGTTTAAATTTTTGTAATTTATTAAAATCTCACAAAAGTTTTGGGTGGGTGAAAAAGTAATTTCTTTTGCAAAAATATTCTTTATTCAAATATGAATATAATTTTTACAATCTTTCATCCAAAGTTGTGCTTCTCTACTACTTTTATTATACTTGGGTGTGAGTGTGCTCATATGTAAATTTGTATGTTTAATTTTAAACTGCTATGGCTAAAATTGTTTAACACATGTTTAAACTAAAAAGGTTTATTATTCTCTTTTATTTTAGTTTCATTTTTTATTTCTATTTTTGTTTTCAACTTAATGCTAATTTATGAATAATTATATTCATAAACTCAATGAGTTACGAAAAAGATGTGTGTTTTTTTTTAATTCTCTTTTGTAGTAATAAAAATGTATATATGAGTTTCTAAACGTGACTTGAACGTCAGTTATTATTAGTCAACAAATTTAGAGTTAAGCAAGAAACTACCAGCTATAACAACAACAGAAAAATAGACAAAATAATATAAAAAGGCCTGCAAATGCTTTTTCCAATGCCCTACGATCATTATCACAATATAGTGTATTACAAAGTATATTCTGGATTATAATGCAGTTAATAGTATGTAATACAGTTAAGTCTATAGACACTTCTTTATTCAATAGTCCAGACTATAATCTAGTTTTTAATATGGACTTTAATTTAGTTTATAGTTTATATCAGTTTAATCTCTAGTCTACACTCCTGTCTAGTATATAGTCGGGAATAAGTTAAGTTTAGTCGATAGTGTGAACCCTAGTTTATTCTTTAATCTTTACTATAGACTTGACTACAAATTTATCTATAGTATTAATTATATTTTAATCTATACTCTGCAGCTTTAACTGTATCTATATAGTTTTTTCTTTAGTTTAGACTATACTATATAGTTTTGTCTATAGTCTAAAATATACTATATAGTTTTGTATGCAGTCTAAACTATACTATATAGTTCAGTCTAAATAGATTAGTCAATTGTCTACAGACTGAGCTATACTCTATACGTAGTTCAGTCTATAGTCCAGACAGATATACATTAGGAAAATTTCCTGTGTTCCCACACCGTGGATCAGCGCCTGGTCAATAGTTTAGACTATACTATATACTTCAGTCTATAGTCTTGACAACAGTGTATATAGACTGGACTATATTTATACTATGGCCTGGACTATCATCAGTCTATTGTAAGCCCTATTATTAAGTCTATAGTAAAATCTATAATTTATATAATTTAAAGTCTGAATATATTATAGTCTAAAATATAGTTTAGTCTGGACTATTGTTTAATCCATTATTTGGACTATAGTTTATTCTATAGTCTTTATTATAGTTTAGTCCATGATTTGGGCTATAGTTTGGTCTATAATTATAACGATAGTTTAGTCTATAGTATGGACTATCGTTTATCTATAGACTGAAGCATAGCTTAGTCTACTAATTGGACTATAGTTTATTCTGTAGACTGGAATATAGTTTAGTTTATTGTCTAGACTATAATATTCTCTATAGGCTGTATTATGGTTTAGTCAATAGTGTTGACGATTTCTGTGTAATTATCCAAAAATGGGACAATTTTAAATTTCTTGCATAATTTTTGAATAAAGAAATTTCTGTGTAATTTTTGTGTAATTTAGATAGAACTACATTTCATAAATAATTAAATTAACTGTTAATAAAAAGTCTCTCAGGCTTATCTTTTGTAAAAAGCGGGGACTGTAACATTCACATAATTAAAGTCCGGAATAACAGTTATTTTCCGATTTTTACTTTTTCGAACAAACATGGCTGTTAGTATTTGATTTTTATTTCTTTCGAGCAGAAATAAATGTTGGTTTGTGATTTTTATCATCTTTAAAACCAGTTATAAGAAAACGCCAAAAATATTCATCATCCCACGCTAGAGCGATGAAATGTAGAACGTATAAAAAATAATAAATTGTATGGGATGTTATACATCACAAAGCAAAGGCAAAATAATTATAATTTTTATATATATTTTTTTTTTTTTTATAAAATTAATTCACTTTTAAAAATTATACATTTTTGTGCAATTTTTTTAAATTTTTGGATAATTTAAAGGCTTTGGTTGTGTAATGTGAACTGTCGCCTCTGGCAACACTGATAGTATGACACAAGTTAATCCATAGTATAGACTGTAGTTTAGTCTATATTCTGAAATATTTTTTAGTCCATACTACGAAGTAATATCAATTTTAGTCTATTGTTAGACAATTATTCTTACTTACATTCCAGTTTGTATTCTAACATACAGTCTAATCCATAGTCTGCACTACAATTTATTCTTAAGTCTAGTCTCTAGTCTGAAGTAAAATCTAGGCTTTAGTCCAACGGTTCTCAAATGGGGGTCCGCGAAAAAGTGTATGGCCTATAAAAATAATATATAACCCATGTGTTCAATTTAATTTGAACCACAAGTTGAAATATAGCGAAATTTATAAGGTTATTGGCTTCGTAAACTGTTTCTCATCGTCATAAAGCTTTAGGTGGAATTATTTTTGTTCCATTAGACCAATGAATATATTTTGTGTGGAGGTATAGAATGCACAAAATGGAACAAAACTGATGTCGGAAATTTTTATAATATTTTTTGATTATTTTATCTTCACATAATATTTTCTCTGATTATTAAAGTTGTAGTCGGTCGCGATTCCATTGCATTGCTAAAATGGGATCGCAAAGCAAGATCTTGTGAGAACCCCTGCTCTAGTGTCTAGTATGGACTTTAGTTTACTCTATAATACGTAAGTAATATATCGATAGTTTATTAATTCAAATATTTTCTTGTTAACTACATTGTGTGTTGTCTGTATTTTTGTCTGAATATCCACTTCAACCCTTTCTATATTAGGGAAGGGAAATAAAAAAGCACTAAAATCTCACATACGCAATATCATTTCACAATACAAATCCATTTAGTTTTCGAAAAAATGTTAGACTATAAGACTGTCTGTCATTCATGAAAACCAAAGACAACTAACAAAATGAATTGTCATTTGTGTTGGCGGTGGTGGTGGTGATAGCAGCAGCAACAGCGAACTATTGCGATTGTGTTAGTCTAACATAACACAGAAAAAAAGAGGTGCAGTGGTGGAGGAGGTGCTGTAAAATGTATTTGGTTTCATTTATATTTCCAGTTCATTTACACTTGTGTGTAGTATTGACAGTAGTTTTATGCTTTTTTTTTCTTTTTTTGTACAGATTTGAAACATTGTCATAAAGTTGATTTTCAACAGCGGCCTATAAAGTTTAAAAAAGCAATAGATTCTCTTTTGTGTTTTTGCTAATGAAACCTCAACATAACAAAAACCAAAACAATCGTCAATCCAACCAAGTCAATAGTAAGCAAACAGACAGATAGGCAGGCGGGCAAACAAACCAATCAACTATTTAAAAACAAACGGTCATTGAACGTAAGTATCTGCTATAAATATGAATGTAAGTACATATGTTTATGTCTAATCATGTGTGTAAGTGTAACCCTCATTTAATGCTAGATTTTAGACAAATATCTGTACAAATAAAATAAATAAATTACAAACGTACTTAAGTTTATAATTTGCAATAACAGTGAAGGATATAATAAAGGGTACAATTTTAAAATAATGCTTTTGAATTTTATAAATATAAGATATTTAAAAAAAAAGAATAAATACATAATCATTTTTTGAATGCTTTGTTTAAATCTTTTAAAGCTTTTCTAATTTATTTATTTATTTATTATTATTAATTATTTTATTATTTACTGTGATTCACAAAATATAAAACAATACATATATTTTTTTACTAAGTTCAAAATGTTATCAGTTTAAGTGAAACAATGTAATTTAGTGTTCTTAAACCAGAATCTTCTTTAATAAATAGTATGCAAAGTATTGAGACTTAATCATCAAATTTGTGGACATGTCAAGAAAAAAATTAAGAAAATTGTATAACAATACAAATTAAATTGTATCTCAAGCTGACTCTAAGAAATGGTCATTAAGAGAAAATTCGATATTTAATAATTTCTTTTTTTTCACAAAACATTTTTGAAGTTTTTTTTTTTAAACAAAAATTATTATTTTTTTAATTTACATAAATTACTAAAAATTCCTATAAATTATCAATTAAAATTTTTAAACATTAAGCTTCATAAAAATTATAGTTTTTGAATATATGCATATAAAATATTTCATAAATCCTCAGATTTACTCTTAATTATGGCAACAGCTAAATCAATTGATTAAGGCGTTTATACCGCCGAACTTTTCCACTCAATTATAACATATTCCACCACTTACATACATGTGTACATTGTTATATAAGGTTGTCAAAAACTGGCATTTTACTAGCACGACTGAAAGCTTTTAACTTGTAACTTGTTACAGCCTCTTTTTTTATTATATCCAATCATCCACCACTACAGAATATAAAATGAACTCTAACAAGATACTCTTACATGTAATTGACAGTTTTACGGATTTTTCACTTAATAACGAAGGTGCGAATCTAAATCTCATTCATTCACTCACTCATTCATTCACTCACTATACTCTCTATCACTTGTACTTGTATTTCTTTTAAACGGACAGCATTATAAGCATAGAAAATTGTCTGCAACATTATTATGATCTTTAATGCCGACCTACGGGCCGAGGGAGCGAACGATATGAATGAATTGAGTTTAGAAAAATTCACACATATCTTAAAACAGTCATTTTAAATATGATTTTCTTCAATTTCTACATTTTGTTATATTTTAGTTTTGCCTGCTTGAACACATTTTATCTCATAAATTGTTCATGCATCATTGAAGATGATGGCACGAATGTGAAACAAATAGAAAGAAAAAAAAAACATTATAATAAATTTATGAAATAAAATTATGCAGATGTTTGAGGTTAAAGACAGTACGAATGAGTTGAGTATTTTGAATAGAAATAGATTTTTTGCAATTGAATTGTGATTTATGAGAAAAATGCCATAATTAAGAGGATGTTTAAATTATCACATAGAGTGTGAAAAGTTCAGTTATGGATTTAGTGGTGATTTAAATGAAAATATATGCAAATACCAATATATTAATAAAGTTTATACTCATTAAAGTTACTTTTTAAGGAGAGGCAATGAACTCTAATTGAATGAATGCCAATATTTAATAAAATCTTTAAACTTCCATTAGTATATATTCAGAAAGAAATACCCATATGTTATTTTCCGAATTGTATCTTACAGAGAAGGAAATGATCCGATTTGAATTAGTTCAATATACACTTCAACATCCAAATTGTCAAAAAATTGTGTTTGAATTTCATAAAGTTATATTGAGAATTCCTATTAAGCTACAGTTGGACGGACGTAATTAAATCGATGTAGCAGGCAACTTAACAGTTTAAATTTTAAATTTAACTCAACATGTTATTCTGATTTAATATTTATTTGTTTCACTTTATGCTTCAACAATAATATGATTTCTTTATTGCACAGACGAAAAGACAGACATCGCTAGACCTTTAAAGTATTTCGAATTCCATATTTATTTTACTCACCATAATCCGAAAATTTTGCGCTTCTTATTTTAAATTTTGAAATTTCAACAAAATTTAAAATTTCAATTTTCTTATAATCCGAAAAATATTCGAAATTTCTGCACTATAATAATTTCTGAAATTTTCAAAAATGTATCGAATATCGGACATATGACAATTTATTATTCGATCGTAGTTAAATTAATTAATACGATTTCTGTTCATATTAAACATATTTGTGTTAAATACCGAATTCCGAAACTTCTTTGCAAATTCTTAGCAAAAACACAGGCTTCAGAAACTCAAAAACCTGATTTATGCACCGGTTTTTAAACTTATCACCGCCATTTATAAAATGATATTATGGAATTTCAATAATAAAATTCCCGAAAGGACTTGTGATCATTTGAAATATGTATTATATATGTCAGTTATTGCTGAATTTCATAAATGGCATTTCAACCGACACACGCACGGATGTTGGTACGGAAGGAGGGAGGGAGGGAGGTATCGGAAGAACAGATTCCAGAAAAAAATCAACCTTTTTCTATCTGACGAAAATTTTGGTAATTAGAACGAATGACAAATTCATACATACCATTTACCCTTAAGTTAAGGATATAAAAAATTTATGGAATGTGCCTAATTTTAATTTATTTAAAAAAATTTAGCTGCATATCCACTTTTTACTTATAAATAAGATGAATGTAATTATTGATTTGCAAATAAAAAATCGCTACGCTACCTCCTTTATTCTGTTCAAACCTAAAATTAAAACAACAAAAGAAACCTAACCTCTGTTAAGCAAACAAATGAAATATTTTCTTGTTTTCTTAATAAATCTAAAGTTAATTATAATCCCCTTTACAAAACTGCAGGGAATTTTAACAAAATGCTTTAAGTATTTACTTCAATTTCTTGTTATTTATTTTTTTACTTCAGTCTTCTAACAAAAGATAAGATAAAAAGCAAAAAAATAAAATAAAATAACAATAAACTATTAGAAGAAGAAAACGAAAACGAAACGTAATCATTATTTGTTAAAAATTCAATTAGAAAAAAGATAATTAACAATAATAATAAAAAAAAGTAGCATTAAAATAATTTGCTATGCTATGCCCAAAACAAAACAATATAAAAGGTCTAGTTAAACAAATTAAAGTAATTAATAAAACATTTCTTTAAAAGAAATTGTATTTAAAATATAAATTGATTGTATAAACCATGTTGTATTTAGAAATTAATTAATTTCAAACACAAATCCCAAATTAATGTTTGAAATAACTTTTAAAAAGCTTATACGAAAATATCATATAAATGGCACCCTATGGTTAAGAAATATTTGTTATGATGTCATCAACGTCATCATCATCATCATCAGTTTGAATATTCTGACGTTTTTTTTTCTTTCTTTTATTTTTACACTTTTTTCGTGTTTAGCTTTTCTTTTTATTTTTTGATATTTATGTCTATTTATATAATACTTTTTTTTTTATATATAAATATATATATGAATTTACTCATATATGTATTATACAAATTCTAAATACTATTATAGTTTTTTGTTGTAGTTTTTTTTTTGGAATACAATGGCGGTTATTTTTTTGTCGTATTTATTTACGTTTTGTTAGCAGTTGTTAACAAAGCGTTAAATTAAATATTGTTAAAACTACACTCAGTCATTCTTAATAAATAACAGATAGAGTTGCAAATGTATTGTTAACACTAGAGATAAATAAAATAGCAGTTGGTTATAAAAATCTTTTAATAATAATTTAAGTTTATTATTCAAAAAAGAAAAAAAAAATAGTAAAACTATTTTCTTAATTAAATTTATAGGAAATACGATTTAAAATCCTCGACGCATAGTGGGACAAATTTCCTTTAAAATAATATATAACATGACGGTATGTTTGGAACATTTCTTGTTAATAAATTTTAAATTAGCAAAGCGTTGCAAATTGCCAAATATTTTTTCATGCCCTTTTGATACGGCCTTACCGCTCTGTGTTATCTCACTGCTTTACCAATAATAGAATGGAAAATCCCAGCAAAAACTAGTGTTTACTTGGAAGCAATAGCATTGCTTACATAAGCGATATATTAGATTTTTAATTAAATAAAGTTTCAAGAATGCAATACAGTAACTTATGGGCTCTGCACAAAAAACATCTTCACTACCATAGTGCTCCGAAGAATCAAACAAATTACTGGAGCGCATTTATGATGCTCTACAATTGCGAAAATTTTAATGTAAGCATTGCTAAAGTGCATTTATAATGCAATAGTATGGCTATTTTTTGCTTATGCGGAGCACTATTATAAGAGAAAGTGTATTTCGTGAAGTATAACTTACTCTATTGCATTTTCGGAAACTTTATGCAATTAAGTAAGCAATATGTAGCCTCAGTCAGTTGTATTGCATCCAAGTCAGTTAAGTTTTTGTTTGCTATTTTTTAGATATATATTTTTTTTTTAACATATTTCATAAATTTAAATCTTAATAGAATTTCAACATGATTTCAGAGAAATAAACTTATTACCATTTATTTTGAATTTGGCACCACTGTGCGACGGTTAAGGTCAAACTGACGGTTTACATTATCTTGATCAAATTTCAAAAAAAACTTAATGTAGTTTAATAATTCGATACCAAATCGGTGTTACATTAATGCCAATTGGTAACAATTAATTTCATTCACTATTGATACTCTATGATTTTTCTCGGTTTGAAAATGTATTTGTAATATTTTTATATGCTTTAAAAATTATATCTCATTATGTTCTTATGCTAGCTTTTTAAACACAACTATTTTCATATTTAACTAAAAATAAAGATGTTATAGTTATAGTAAAAAAAAAAAACGACATAAAAATAGGATTATATATTTTTTCTACTATTTAGTAATAGTATGTAAATATAAAATTTAAATAAGTAACTTATTATGTATAGAGGCAGCCAATAACGATCATGGGAACACTTAACAAACACTTGAAATTATTGCAGTTTTTATAGAACTGCTGTTTTAATAATAACAAACTATAGTATTTAAGAACAAAATCATATGATTTGATAGAACCCTCAAATGGATTTAAATTAATGCTTCTATAGTCGATAAAGATTACGTTTCTTATATATTTTCTTATTATAAATGGTAATCATTAAGATGATTCTTTAATGACTCTTTTACAAATTAGGAAATTCCCAATGTTCTTTTTAGAATGTCGTACTCATTTTTTAATGATCTTACCCCATAATTCAACAAATGAAAATATAACTTAAGCAACTTTAAAACAATTTAAATTAACACAATCTAAATTCATTAACGCTATAATCTTATATTATATATCATACATCATAGCACTGTGTGGAATTCAATCGGATTGGTTAGATATGAATGAAATTTGGTACACAGAAAAAAGTCACCAATTAACAAATATATATGAAAATTATTCATTCAATCAAAAACTTTCTCAAATTTGCACCTCTCACCAGAATAATTATATCAATTACTAAAAATTGTAAAAAATGAAAAATAAAAAAATATTTCCAATTAATCAATTAATTAAATCAATCAAGTAGATGATTGAATAAATTAAAAATGTGCATAGGAAATAAAATAATGCCAAAATGTTTTTTATTTTATTTTTACTTGAATATATTTATTAAATTTTGATTAAAATTTAAACAACTGTGTTAATTGAAAAAAGACGGTAATAATTTTTTCTGTGTATAGAGGAGTGTACAACGTTATGTTTGGAAGGAGTACAAAATAGACCCCTTTGGGGCGGAGCTAGATGTCTTAAAGTAGGGTACCTTTGTCAAATAAATTTTTTAATCGCTGGCAAAATATTTTTTTGCTAAAGCTTGCTTACTATTTATCTATTATAGCCTAATGTATTGAACACATAGAAGACAGAAGACTACAAACTACAATCTGTCAAAAATAAAATACTCACGTTTATACGAAGACGATTCTTTTGACGGCAGCACAGCTGCACGACCATTCGACTGCTTTTGCCGGTGCAGTCGAATAAAGCTATGTGTCCTTTTTATGTGTTCAATGCATAAGAGTTTAAAAAACTTTTAATTGCGTAAAATTTTGCAAAATGTTTCATATTTTTTTAATTTTTTTCTTTAGATATATATTACCTAGAATATAGTCAATTTTTAATCGATATCTTAATCGAGTGCAAAAATAAACGATTTTAAATCTAAAAATTGCAAAATTTACGATTCTTTTTTTTTTTTTGCCAAAAAAGTATCTACACTTAACCAGCGGTAGAATTTGTAAGGCCTCCATCGTTCAGGTCTTCTAGAAGGTCTATTTACACCTTCTTTAAGATGGCTTTGCTCATGCGAACATGCATTCCATACTGAGGCCTTCAAGAATGCCTCATCCTTGCCTTCCAAAATACCCAAAAGTACTTCCGACTTCGCTTCTCTAAGAAGGCGGATAGAAGAAGCTTTTTTTAGTATATTTTATCTTAAGTAACAACAAAACTTTTTAGAAAAATATCCTACTTCGCTTCTATTAGAATGAGAGTAGCAATATAAAATTTTATACAATAAAGTCAATATTCACCAGAAACTTCTTTAATATATCGTTTCTATCAAAGATTTTATTATAATTAAAATATTTATAGTTTCTTAAAAATCTTTTACTTTATTTTCGAAAAACTAAATTTCTCATTATATAGAAAAAGATCGAAAACAATATTTTTTATAGGATCGAGACTTTGTCACAGAAAATATATTAAATAAACAAAAATTTAGCTAACGATTAAAAATGTTTTATATCAGAGTTACTCTACTTTGAACCCCCTTAGCTCCGCCACTTCCAAACTTAAAACTTCTGACCCACTGTACAGTGTAGATCACTGAAGGAAGACAATTTTTTTTTTCAAAAGACATTTCATTAAATATAAAAAAAAAAATCAAATTTCAATTCTGTTACTTTTAGTCTATCGAACCAATTATACTAAATCAATTTTAAATAGTAAACTTTGTTGTATTTATTTTCAATAAGAGAATTCTGATTGTTAAACACAGTAGTAAACTAACTTAGTAAATAGATATTTGTATTTGATTCTCTATCTAGTATGTTTGAACAACTTGTATAGTATAATGGAAATGATGGTTTTGGTTATGAATAAAACTTTATGTTTATTTTTTTATTCTTATACAATAACAATAAGAATTAAATATAATAAATATTTTGTATATATTTGCTGGAAGCGAGTATTGGTGGATCTAACTACTGCTGTTGTTGGTCTGAATATATAAAAGTTAAAAACAAAATTGTATTGCCAATGTTTATATTCTTTCTTTAACACATTTTGTTATCTCTAGTCTTTTGCTTGTATTTATTTATATCATTTCTATACATATTAGTATTTTTTCTTTTTTTTTTTTTTTTTCTTACAATATTTGAATAAGAAATTGTTTATCTTAATGTTTGATCTAAGTTTGTTTTTTTTTTATGATATATTCTTATTGTTTTTGTTATTGTGTTCTTTTTCACATTTTGGATATATATTAAACACAGACTTACAACCAAGAAAAAATTATTATAACAACAAAATAATAAAAACAAAAGTTGAGAAAAAAAAAAATAAAACATAACAACCAAAGAAGTTTTGAACCAGTTCAAAATCACACATGTGTGGGAAATATGTTACAAATGAATTCCTGTTTTTTTATATTTATTTACATATATATTTTTTATGGGAATATATTATTTTGTTTAATTAACTTAAATAACCAAAAAATGCACGAAAACAAAACTGAAAGAATTGGAAAGGAATAGATATTTGATTAAGGAATTTTGTTTTTCAGTAATAGGTGTCGATATTTTCCAAGTAGCCTGTTATATTTATTGTTCATTTTGTTCATATATACTGAAATTCTTTATATATATTTTTTAATTAGGCTAAAGAATTTATTCTTCTCAAATATATATAAAAAAAAATACAAAAAATTTTTTATAGAAAAAAATTTCAAACAGCCCAGCAAAAACTTGATAATGGCATGTAGTTACATATGTATTTAGTTTTCAATGACAAGATTTAAAAACGAAATAAATTGTTGTCTTAGAAAGTGTTTGTTGTTAAAAAAAAAATAAAAATAAAAATAAAAAATTATTTGACAAAACATTCAAAATAAAATTTCTTCATATTTAAAAATACACAATTAAATGAAAATATGAAATGTAAGTGTCAAAATATTATTGCAAAATATCGTAAATTTTTATTATTTTTTTTATAATAGGCAAAAATTTGTTAAATCCAGAGGAGTAAAGTGAAGAAGTGAACAGTTCAATTATCAAAAATTTCCCGGATTTACATTTTTTCTAAAGTTGTTTTATTTAAAGGTAAGAAAATTTCATTAATTACATTCGAATAACACTAAAACCGGATTAAAATCTTGCACATTTTCACACTTCTGTGAAGAGGAGATCCTGAGATGAAACTACTCCAAGCAATTGTGTTTACATACGATGCAGTCGGTTCCGGGAAACAGAGTGTAACTATGGTCAGGATTTTAATTCATTTGTGGTACGGACTGAGAATATGCGGAAGAGAACTGTTGGAAGGTTATGGTTTTTATATTTTAATTAAAGCATAAATAAATGTATCTATTTATTTTAAACATTATTAATTGTATGATTTCTTTTTAATATTTTTAATTAAATTAAAAAAAAAAAAAAAATCCAACTAATTCTTATTGTTTTAACTAATAGCTTCAGTAATATTTTAAAATCAATGAGTTACTAAACAACTTAAAAGTAATTAGTTCTTTTAATGATATCTGAGAAATGATATGAGGAAAGTAGTTGCCTCTAATGTCATCATCGTGTTAAAATAATGGGTTATACAGCTAATGTGTAAGTGCAAATCTATTATATTAGCTTCTTAACTCATTACTTGGTAACCAAAGTTTTTGCAGGGAGGTCTCAAAAATTTTAAGAAATAGTAACTTTTTATATTTAAATAAAAAAAAATTGTTAAACAACTTTTTTATATTTTGGTTAGACCTTAAAAAAAGTTTTAAATGTCAAATTTCGAACTTACACTCAACATCCATCAGTAGTCGAAAAGTGTCAATTTTGTAGCAATTTATTGTTATAAAGATTTTAAATAAAATAATATAAAATAGAATGAAATAAAATAGTATTTTGTGTTTTAAAAAATTTTGCAAAAAGTTTTAACAATATCTTACAGTAAGTTTAGTCTCACAACTCAATTTTCTTAAAAATCTCATATTTTCAATA
>MINK01004625.1:248-25639 GCA_001735545.1 Phormia regina
TTTTCGAATAATTGAAAACTGTCTATTTTCGAATAACGAATAAACCGAATAATTAGTGTTGAATAACCGATTAACCGTAATCTACTTATAATTTAATAAATTTTTATTTTAAATTTATGTCATCATTTCTGAATTATATAATCGACATTGGCAGTAAAAATAAATATATTAGATTTTTACTTCCAAAGTATTATTTCAAACAGAATGTGTTGTGATAAATAAAAGTGCCAATAGAACACAATTTCACTATTAATGACTTTCTTGTCACTAAATGGAACATTTATTGTAAACATCCGACAATTCGGTTAAACGAATAATTTGACATTAATCGGTTATTAATCGATAAACTTAAAACCTCGAAAAATTATTTGTCAAATAAACCGAATAATCTGAATGCCCGAACAATTGGATACTCTAATAGATAGAGAATATTGTTATTACATAATGTCACATCTTCACACAGAGGCCAATATCGGTCCATTGTGTGTCCCTTTAATGTAAAAAAAAAAAATAATTAAAAAATAAGAAAAAGTGACAGAAGATAGTAAAGAGAAGAAATTAAAGAAGTTATTTGGTAACACCCAATTAGGCAAACTAATTCCCATAAACATGCCTATTACGTCAACAAGTTTTGTATTCCGAACGTCACATCATCATTTCATCATGCGATATTGTAATCGTAGACAGTAACATAAAATTGGTTCAATTGTATGTCTACTCAATTGTATGTCTACTCACACATTCTACAAAAATCGTAATTGCTAGAATCCCATTTACTCCTCATCTTTCCTATCATACAGTGTCACTTTATAACACTTATCATAGTTCTTATGTAATTCCTGCTCAAGCTATAGTATTTGTGTCTGCCCAGTTTAGAGACCTCGATACGTTACGGTCCACTCTGATTGGTTCTAGCAAAGATTCATTCATTATATATCTGAAAAAGAAACCCAGTGGTGGTTTCACATTGATTTCATTCTCCGAAACATCCATAGCTTCTCTTGACAATTCAGCGGCCACATAATTACCAGATATATTGGAATGTTCTGTTAACCAGCAGAGTCTTACCACGTATTATTCCATTAGTTTTCTCAATGCACTCTTGCAGGTGGCCACCAACCAGGATTTAACCAAGGGCTTATCCAATGCTTTCAGAGCCACCTAGCTGCCCACATAGAGCGTAACCACAGCCGCCAAAAATTCCAAGAATCACTGGCTGAAAAAGACTACATTCATCACGCACCCATAATATAGACACCTGCACCCGTACCGATATCCATATCCATGCACAACCATCATTCACTCTCTCATTGTTGGATCATGCTTACCCCAAAGTCTAGTTCAGTGGCTACGTAATCCGATGACTCCAAGATTGTATTTACCATAACTGACTTTATAGGCGACCATTGAATGACATGTTACTGATGAACCTATTAATACCAATTCCTTGAGTCTCAGCAAACTTCTTATATTCAATTCACAACCATCGGTTTGAGTTCTCAATTCTTGTCTATAGAGTTTCTGCAAGTATAGTAGGCATTAAGGCTACGTTTAAGTATCTCCTGATCATTCCTTTTCCAAGTCACGTTGCTATCAAGCAATACTCTAACATATTTCGCTGAGTCAGATAATTTCAGTTTCCTTCCACCAAGTACCGGTAATCTAAAATTTTCAACCTTGTAAACATAACCAACTCTGTTTTATTAGGATTCACTACTAACCCCTTATCCGTGGCCCAGGACGACAGCTCATTTAGCGCAGACTATATGATCTCACTGATTGTGGGAAGAAATTTTCCAGTTAAATTTTTACAAAACTAAAAATACTTAATAAAAAAAGGGGGAAAGGTATAAATGATCCAGACCGACCATATGATACCATACAGCATTTCGATCCATATAATTTTGTTTTTACTTTTTTGTTAAGTATTAACATTTTCGTCAGATTTATGCTACATAAAGTGTTAGTAACTAACTAAATTTAAATTATCATTAATTATATTGTAAAAGTATAGTTTTAAAACTGAATATATATTTATATCATATCTAAATTACAATTTATTATATATGGTGTCATTAAAAAAAATTATGCAACGATATAAAAGTTCCAAATAAAATATTTTTGTTACTAACAATCTGTAATGTGTATAAATACGCTATATTTGGTTGTAGCGCTTTATATTTAAAATCAAAAATGGTTTATCAATTAGTAGTGAACTTAATAATAGTATTTGGGTTGAGATTAAAAATGATTTTGTTTACAGAAAAAATATTTGTACTACTATCTATCTATACATAATTAAAAACAACAAAAATTTACCTATTTTTAATTAAATTTTTATATCAATTGTTTTGATGAACAAATTTAATGTTGTGTATAAATTTAAGAAAAAATGTACGCGTTTAACACACACGAATGTAATTTAATTTGTTTATAATGTTTTAGATTTATAGATAATAATTTTTAGAAAAAGAAAACTAATAAAATAGTTGTGGTTTTCTTTTGATCGAATAAAATATGCATAAAATAATAGAAAAAAAAAAAACGTTGACTCATATCTATGTATAACTTGAAAAAATATCGTTTTATAAATTCATCGTTATTTAAAATGCAAATTCTCTAATATTTCACTCTAAACATTGGGTTAACAAAATATTGAAAATATGTAATGTTATTAACTCTCCTTTTGTGCGTTTAGAAAGCTTGAGTAGTGTGATAAAAAAACACATATAATATTCAAAAACTTGATTGAATGTTTTTTTGTTTTATTTTTATTTATTAATATAACTTTTATTAATATAAAAATGTAACTTTTATTCTTTCAAACACTATTTATGTACTTGCAGAACTTTTTTTTGATAACCATTCCATTTGATAGTTATTTCAGCCACTTTTTTGGAACAGACTTCGATATTTTGCGATACGTCTTTGGTTATTTTCAATTCTTTTTTTAAACAAGTCCAATATCTTTTCATGGATGTTAGCTATGGATGTTAGCCAGAACGTTCTTAGGTAGTAATATGATGCCTAATCGGGCCAAAAAAATATTAAGATCTATCTTGTTATCATATGATGAAAGGAAAAATTATTTTTTGCAAATATTTTTTGTTGTATTTTTTGTTAGATTGTCTCAATTAGCACCATTCTTTTGCCATGCAGTTGCGGCCAAACCGTCAGTTCTTTAGGAAAATTTTACAAATTTTTGGTCCTAAACTTATCTTAAAATATTCTCGAGCATCATCTACATACAAATTTTGACCAGGAAGCAGCAAAAAATTTGTCAGTACATACGTTTCTTCTTGCATTTCACAACATGAAAATTTTTATATGAAATTTGATTTTAATTTCCGTACCATATTCTTGGCATTTTTGCAGCAGGTGTGTTTAATATTATTTTCAATTTTCTTGCCCTTCAAAACATCATGTGGATAGTTTTTTCGTCCTGAAGTGTGTAGAGGAACAGAAAATATGTATTTTATTCTACTGGTGTTTAATAATAGTCCACAACTTCGCCAAATAGAGCAGCAATGAAATTTACAATTGCAAACTTGTTAATGGTCCTTCGAACCTTATGTCGGATTACAACACTATGTAACCCCTTCTTAAACAGCGTTTACGAAGTTAGATTCAACTTGCCCCAACTACCTGGCGCAGCTAAATAAGTCCCTCAATATTATAACCAGTTCAAGACGGGCGCAATGCTTAGGTTTCAACGAAACCCAAATGTATAAGACGTCACGAATGCTGATGAAGTGTGCTGTTGCACAGAAAATACGTATTCCATTCTGCTGGTGTCTTATTATAGTCCCCAAGCTCTGCTTTTGTACCGCCAAACAGAGACAACAAGGTTCGATTGCAAACTTGTTTTGATCAACAAAGTAAAAAAGTGCCTAATTATTACATTTCAAATTTAATTAAGTTATTGTAATTGAATATTTTCAATTTCCACATTAAAAAGTCCTTTTATCTCATACGTCATTAAGGTTTTCTGTGGCTTCTTATTATTTTTAAGTTCATGTTGTTTTGTAATTTTCTAACTAATCCAATAAAGAACTAAAGTACATTTTGAACTGCAACATCTCTAATTTGGTCTCTCAGAGAAAAACATTTCATTTATAACAAATTACACATTTAATAGAGTGATAGGTATAAAGTTCCTTTATAGATTTAGATTTTTTTTGCGATTCTCATCTTTACAACAAAATCGGTATTAAACAAATAGTGCTGCTATATTCCAAAGGAAACCACAAAACTGTATTGTGTAGTGTGTAGTTTTAGAAAGGGACCCATTCCAACAGAAATAAGCATATATATACAATTAAACTCATTTTGATGGAAATCCAGAAAATATAAAATATATTTTATAAAAAGAAAAAAAAAAAAAAATAATAAAAAATTAATTTTGTATAGAATGAAAAACTTAAATTAATATCGTTTGGGAGAATATGGATATAATCATAAAAAACAACTAGAACTCCAACTTGCTCACAAAAAACCTGAATTAATTGTCAAAAAAACCTAACTCTTTGTATGTATGAGTAAAATTTCCTAAGAACAAATTAATAATTTTTTGTTTCTGAGAGAATGAAAAAGTTAAACTTATAGTTGTTTTCTATGGTTGTATCATATTATATTAGATATATTCTAAATCTAATAGGACAATCTATTTAACAAAAAATAGTTTATTGAAAAAAGCTCTTCTAACATTATTTTTTAAAATACGTAATTTGTATAAATATCAAATAAAAATATATGGCCATAAATAATGGTTAATGTGTTGTGTCATGAAAACCATCAGTTTTGCCAATAATTTAGGTTAATCTATGATTTAAAATTTCCCTTCAGAAACCATTACAAATATTCAAGAAAACAAATACTAGGTAAGGAAGAAACCTTTTTTTATTTACATGCATATTAAGATATATGTACCTTGTACACATGAATATGTATGACTTGAATGGATGTCATGGATACAATTTCTTAAAATAAAACAAATAACATAAAATTGCAAAACTACCCTCCCAATATAATATACATATGTATGTATATGTTTGTAGTAAATATTTTGTGTGGCAAACTTGCATGTAACATGCAAGTTTCTTATAAAGCATTTTATTATACAAGCTGATAAATTAGCACAAGACGGTAGTTACAATAACTTAATGCGAGGGTTGCAATAAAAGTTATTTTTGTTATATATTCTTTTTAAAGATTTTAATTTAATAAAAATCTTTTATTTATTTTAAATATGAGCATAAATTATAAATTAAATCATTACAATATTCGAATATATTAATATGTTAAAGTACTTATGATATAGCCCTCGTATAGTATCGTGAGTATGAAATGTATTTAAAACAATGTTAAATTATTATTGCGGAAAATGTGAATCAAGGGAAAAATAAATTCATTCATTCAATATATATTAATAAGGGACGTGGGTGAAAGAATAAATTAAGAATTAATACCAATTAAGTAGTATTTCAATATAACTTCATATGACAATATGATTTTAAGAATAAAAAACAAATACAATTATATCAAAAAATTACAGAATATTAGTCACTTTTTAATAAAAATTATACATAATTTTATAAGGTGTATTAAGAGCCTTGATAATTTTAAATATATATAGTTTGCAAGGGGATTTACTATCTTATCTATTTTTTTATCATTTTCATCGTCGCGGGCTTTGAGGCACATATGGTACCAGGACCGGAGATAGTTATAGGCTATATAAGATCTTAATTTGATGCCACTCCCACTTTTTAAAACACCGAATTTCACAAAATTTGACACACAGACTTTACCAATACCTGTGGTCTTTATAGAATATGTAGGAACTGGGTTGGATGTCACGCCCCCTTCTTTTTAAACTTTTAAATCACTTCACCAATTTTAACGAAATTTTACACATAGATAGTAGCATGTATAGGTTATTTAAGTTATACGTTATTTAAGAACTGGGTTGGATATAACGCCCTACCGATGCATCGATTTTCACGAAATTTGACACACAGTACCGTTGCCTGTAGTCCTTATAGGCTATGTAAGAACTGCTTTGTATGTCATAGCGAAGCTCACCGGGTTTTGCTCGTAATTTTAATAGAAGTATCATTTATATAAGGAATGCGACATTTTGGAACACATTTGCAACATTTTGGGACACCTCTTTGGTCCTCTTGATGATGAAGATTACATGAATTTAACTACTAATGCTTGAATAATGGAGATAAACTCAGACATGTTTCATGATTTGAAAACAATTTTTATTGGTGAAAGTAATATCTTTTTTTATGATATTCAAATGTAAAAACTAAGAGCGTTTTTTTTTTCTGGCTAAAATGATGTCTTTATTCTGCCCTATGCTCTCTTTTGTGTTTTATTCTGAAAAAATCTCATAAAGGGACATTTAAACCTTTCTAATAGTGTTACCATTAAATTGAAGCACTTTATTTCGCCAAAAATCTAAAATATCACCATATATAAAAAATTTCACCAAAAATTTAAAGTTTCACATTCTTTCGATTTTAAAAAGGTATTAATAATGATTCTTTCGATTTTAAATAGGTATTAATAATGATTTTGATTGTACTATTGATTTACAAGTTATATATGTACATTGGTTATAACGGCCAATAACACTTTATCGTCTTAAGCACAAAAAATATTTTCCAGTGTGGACAAAAAATAAGGTCAGCAGCAAATTTTTGAACATTTTATTAAATGAAAAAATATATATATTACTAATTTTAAATCTCCATAACAATATCAATAATAAAAAAGTTATACACACGTGTAAAAGATTTATAGATTTAAAAATAATAAAAATATCGTTAAAATCGAAGGTCCAATTTCGAGAAAACCGTTTCAGCCGTTTAAGAGTTAAAAAAAAATCTAAATCTTATATAGCGTGTCTGATATAGCCTCCGTGTTTGAAGTTTTATATATAGCAACCGAAAGTGCGAACCAACCTTAAAACGCTTTATACAGGAGGCAAAAATATCACTTCAAAACCAAAACAAATTTTTTAAAAAAATTTTTGGTTTGCACTAAAAAAAGACTATTTGCGTTTGAAGCGATGTAAATTTATGGGAGATGTTAAAGGATATTATTTTTGTAAAGTTTTATAATTTAACATATTCGCTCGCAATGATTTGGCAGTATTTATTATTGTTTTGCATAAAGTTCAAAAAATGTCTATAAATATTCTTGACCCTACTTTTTTTTTGTCCACAGCTTTATATAATTTCCAAAGCCAGTTTTCTGTTTCCATGTAATAAATATAAATAAAATATCTATAAAAAATATAAAATCATATTTTTGCAGCTCATATAAATGAAATAATTGAACCGAAATATTTTCGGAATGATTTTAAAATATTCCTCTTTATTATAATGGTATATCTACAACTGTTTGTACATATTTAACTTTAATTTATATATTTAAATTTAAATTTTATTTCAATAATTTCATTTTAAAATTTTAGGGGAAGAAATCATTTACAGACTCACCTTGATATGTTGATTTATTTTTAAATTTTTTTCTTATTCGTTTATTGTATAGTAAAAGTAATTGAATTCAATTAGGATGTCAATCAGATTTAATATTGTTCTCAATTTGTTTTTATGTGTCTATATATTTTAAGTTAATTCAGCTCTCTTTTGCAGTGGACGATGTTGGGCAGTGACAAAACTTTGATTAATTCAATCAATTATGTTAAGCAATAAATGACAATATTTGTTGTTATAATTTGTATCTCTAATAATGGAGTAAATAAAAAAATATGAAAAGAACAAATTGCACTTTAGATATAGAACAAAAATAAAAAAGATGACAACCGGAAGATTTATAAATGCGGGTTAAGATGATGTACATAAACCGATTGTACATAAAATCTCGATTAACATACACAAAACATAAGATAGAAAATCGTAAACAAACACACAAACACACTTGCAATATAAAACAACAAAAAGAGAAGAATACAGTTCAACGAACAACGACACTTTGTAAAGATGTTTTTTTTTCTTTTATTTTTTTCGTGTCTACTGTAAATAATGCTTCTCATACGCTATGCACACTTTAAAATTTTATTTTGAAAAGGCAAAATAACAAATCTATTATATGTTGAGAAGTATGTACCAGCAGCAGCAAAGGGTATCAAGGATATTTATTTTTAAATTCTTATTTCTGTTTGCTTCTTTAAAATACAGACTAAAAATATCACTCTAAAAGAAAAAAATAAGGGGACGCAAATCAAAAGTGACGATGAGTAATCATTCATCGCTTGTAATATTTTATTTTCATGCAATATTTCTAGTACATTTTATATTTTCCAATTT
Organism: Phormia regina; assembly: GCA_001735545.1. Classification (NCBI taxonomy): domain Eukaryota; kingdom Metazoa; phylum Arthropoda; class Insecta; order Diptera; family Calliphoridae; genus Phormia; species Phormia regina. The sequence goes on from MINK01004625.1 coordinate 8,594, forward strand.
ATTTGTATTATTTAATATACATGCATTATTTTTGGGTTTTTTCGGTAATCACACTTTTTTACTTTTTGTATTTTTAGTTGAACAACAACCCACCTTTTTTTCTTCACCAAAAAAACACACACACACAATCATACACTTTTATATTTAAGAACCCAAGTTACTGAATTGAGAAATTATTTTAGTTTAAAAATAAAATTGTTTATTATAAACTAATTTTGTGTGTAATAGAAGAAAAATATAAGTCGTTTTAAAAATAATAAACGCAACAAAATTAAATAAAATCCACTTAAAATATATATTTTTCGTTAATTAAACAATAAGCAATAGACGTCTAAAACCGCACATGAAATTTTTCGAACTAAACAACAGAGATCTGCGCCAAACAATTTTAACAGTATCGGCTGATTTTGTAAAAAAAATTAGCAGCGGCTCAAAATCGACTGTTAGCCGGCTGAAACGAGTTTTTATGAAGAACTCAAAATAGTTTTTTCAACTTATAACACAAAATGCACCCATAAAAATATTTTATCAATTCCATGATCAGTATAATTCTAATTATTTATTGAGTATAGTAATATAAAGCATCTAAGGCCAAAATATATATATGTATTACACAGTACTGATCAGTAAACCATTTTGTTATCATTTTTCCCTTTTCTTCTGTAAATATTTATTTACAAAAAATAATACATATTGATATTATAATACATAATTATAATATATAATAATATTATAATTATACAAAAAAATCATTTTTTTTAATTTCAAGGAAATAATTCTTTTATATTTACTAAAAATTTTACGTGATATGCTGAAATTTCAACGGTGGCGGCGGCTTTTAAAAATAATCGGATCCTAGATTTTACCACCGGCTGGCGCAGGACTTTGCTAAACAAAAGAAATAGACAAAATGAAAATGAACGAAAAAATGCGTACGAAATGTTGCCAGATGAGTAAGAAAAATGTTTCGTTAAATGTATGTTTAAGGTTACCGAATGAAAATAAATTTAAAAAGTTCTTATATGAAATTCAACATTTTATCAAAAATTTATAAAAAAATGTTTATTTTATATCATCAGCAACGTTGTCTTTTTTACAATTTTATATAATTCTATAGTATTTTTACATGCGATTAAAGTGATGTAAAAATTTTTGTTCATTTGCTTTTAGTTAACGAGTTTTATTTAAATATTGTTTGATATATACATACAAACATATGTAAGCATGTGGTCTGATTTATATTGATATCCTTTGAAAATGAATGATTTTATCGACCGTTAATATTAATACAGGTTACACAATTATATTCAAAGTTTCGTTTAACTTGTTCATTAAAAAATATTGATATTGAAAGTAAAAAAATGTAAAACTTTATTTTTATCAAACACGTTTAAAACATACGAATATCTGTACGCCTTTCTAAAACTTCAATGCACGTTTTTGGTTTGAAATTCACAATACCAATTTCTTTAAGAGCCTTCATTTTATCCTCCAGGGAATTGTTGGAACTTTGTAAGTTTTCATGTAATAACAAGGCAGTACCGCGAGCACAATTCAATAATTTATTGGCATCATGAATTCTGAAAATATTCCAAAGTTTAATTAGAATATAAAATCTTTTAATTAACAACAGGAAAGTATTTTACTTTTTAAACAGTAAATCTGGACGCCGGCAATATTGGCCAAATAAAGCAAACAAGTTTCGTGTCATATCATAGTTAAACTGCGCTGATCCGGCCGGTGAGAATTTCGTATTCATAATCATACTATCTAACATATAATCATCAATCTGTTGAGCTATAAGCCTTAAAGTTATATTAAATAGATTCGACGAAAGTTCCCTTTCCAAATTATGCAAAACGGTGACCATAACTTGAAACATTTCACCAGCACTGGGTGATAAGATAAAGGGTTCTTTAGAATTTTGTTCGGGCATTGAAGGCCAACAATCGTGTCTATAAGGCATAGATTTTGCTTTAATTTCATTTACCGCTTTGGTAGCTAAATTCTTTAAAATTTGTTGAGTCCAGTGTTCAAGTTCCTCAACGGGATGTTCAAAAACAGAATTGATTTCATCGGCATTAGGACCCACTAAAGCGGCATGTAAATGAAGATAATGAACATTTTCACCCCATTCACTAAGCACCATTTTAATATAATTAATAGTATTTAATATAGTTATACTCTCCACTGAACCACTGCTATGCAATTGAACCAAACGTCGACGAAAGTTATCTATTAACTCCAGCTGGAGAGTGAGAAATTGTAATTGATGTCCCGGTTGTATAAGAGAATAATAGCGATCTTTTATAGCCTCTAGAAGGCGTATAAACTGATCGGCACATTTGGGTATTTTTAATTCATCATCATATATATTGGGATCTATAAGTTGCCAAGGATTTTCCGCCTGCAATATCATATCCATTTTTTCTGAACAAACTAATAAAAAAAATATATAATAATAATGAGCTTACTTTTTTTATACTTATCTTTTAACTATAGGAACTTACAGCGCTCTTCTAAGGAAATCCATTTCAGCAAATAAACTGGTTGGGTAACAACACATATAGCACTGGGGAAACTAGCGGGGTAACCAAAATTTTCTCTTAACTCTGCTTCAAAGGCCAATGTTTCATCTAGCAAATGAGCAAACAAATTCTCATCACGACTTATATCTTCTATATCTAAGGCCAATTTCTCAATAGTTAATTGTACCAAACCGCGCATAAATTCAAGCTTTAAAAGGTAATATTTTTGTAAGGATTTTTTTCTTAGATAAAGTTTTTTTGTTTTATGTAATTACCCTTATATTAAAATCAATTTTACCAGCTTTAACAGCCGCTGGCTGAAAAGTTTTTCCCACAAATAAATGAGTTTCTTTGCCCCAGTTAAGAATTTGAGTATAAAACCATTCTGGCTTATCCAAACGATTAGTTTGTTTGACACCCGTAAAATGGTACATAAATCTTTAAAAGGAAATAATAAGAAAATTATTTATATTTAATAACTGAAAAATACCTTTGTCTATAGGGTGCTAATAAATATTTAGTAACCGTTGTTACAGGTTGACATATTATACTAGATGTTATCATTTCTAAAGGTTCCGTTTCTTCCGCAGGCGATTTCAACTAAAATAATAATAACTGTAAATTTAAAAATAAATGTATTGTATATAACATTTTATACCAAAAATAAATATTCTGCTAGTAATTGGGCTTTGCTTATGTTATCCATTGAGGGTTTATAATTTAAAGGATCTTGTTCTTTTTGTCCCCATTTCATACATTTCAAAATGTTTTCGAATTCTCTAAAAAATTAACAATTTATTAATATTTTTTGTTTATTTATTCAATCAATCATTTGGTAAGAATAAAATTTTTTCAACTTACTTTGTAAATCTTTCTTTCAATAGACCATGCCAATGTACAGCTGTACGTGTGGCAAATGACTTAAGAAATGGTGCCTCTACACTATTTAAACGTCCTATAACGCTATGTTCATAATCACTTTCTTCGTAAAGATTTAAATACAAATTTATTAATTTCGCCTCATCTTTGCCATTAATGCTTTGTGTCATAGAATGACTGAGTATAAGAAACAAATGTTTATGTTATCGCTAACAATACATACATATGTATTTGAAGTTCTTACCTTATTTCTTGTATATCCTGAACAATACGTAAATACTGCACTAATTGTTGTAGTTTTCTTACTTGTTCCAAGTCTGGCTTAGCTCCTTTAAATGCATTGTTGGATTCTCTAATACGGGCCGCCAATTTTTTTCCAAACTGTTGAAGTTTAGTCATTTGGAAATCTATACTTTCACAGGCCTGCTCTTTAGTTTCAAAGGCTGATTTGAAACTAGACACATTATCCTCAGCATCATAGTTTAGCTAGTAATGTTATATACAGAATTATTAAATTCATAAATTAAATGAAATTTGTATCTACCTTATTTTTAAGTTTTTCCAATCGGGTTTTATAATGTTCGACCAAAACAGAAGCTCGATGTAACTTTTTAAAGTCACTCCCAATTTCCTGATTAATTCTAGCTAAAATACGTTCTTCTACATTGGCTTTTGTTTGCATGTTGAGCTTTAAAAGCTACTAAGCAAATTGCTTAAATAGAGGAAAAAACAATAATATTAGACACGACAACAATTTATTAAAATAATTTACACGAAAACAAAAATATTTTATGACGGCAGCTGATCAGAGACCTGGGCCGAAAAATTTTAACGTCGGCGGCATCTATAAAAATGTTAGGCAGCGGTTTAAATTGGCTATTAGTCGGCTGAAGGAACACGCAGATCAAGAAAATACTTACTATAAAAATGGATATCAATATTCACAAATAGCTTCATAGTAATTTAATATTATAATAAATACAAAATATCTTCAAGATCAATAAGCTATTATTCAAATTTTTTCAAATAAATATAAATTTTTAAGAAAAAAGTTTACTAAGAATAAAGTTAATCTCTCTAATATAATATCTACGAGTCACCTTGCACAGGTTTCATGAAGCGATATGGCAATAATATAAGTGATAAAATACAGAGTTGTCAAGTTTATCTGTCAAATTTGAATTATTTCAATTTTGTATCAGCATTTTTTCTCACGGCATCTGTTTGTCTTAATTAAAGGATTTTATAAAGATTATTTCAAATATAGTAGTTGTTTTAATAGAATTTTATAAATAAAATATTTTTTGAAATGTATACACCCATTAAAAGACAGTGTAGCAATGCTGTTAATGAAATGGCTTCACCAAGAACGCCAGAGACACCGATGAGTTTTAGCCGCGAATTGCGTCAGGTGTTACAGGAGCGTAATCTGTTAACAGCAAAAACAAGGACTAAGGGTATTTATTAAATTAAAAAGTGTAATAACATCAGATTACGTATAATTATATTTTTTGTTTGTAAATTTTAGTATGTTCTATGTTAGCTGGAGGCACAGGGTCCTCACCGGTTTCTTTCTCTCCCAATAATGAAATGGATAAAAGAAGAAATTTTCGTTTGCAAGCCGTACAGGAAATTATAACTTCGGAAAAATCTTATTTGCAACATTTAGAAACGTTAATGGAATATTTTGTAAAACCTTTGAAGGAACAACATATTATAGATGATGGCAGTCATACTACACTCTTCGGACAAATTGAAATGATACATAATTTAAATGGTGAATTCCTTAGGGAACTAGAGTCTGATATGGATAATGTGGCTAAGGCTTTTTTGAAAATGGCACCATTTTTTAAACTTTATTCGGTGTATGCCTTTGATTATCGTAATGCTTTGTTGGTATTACAACAATTAACTTCAAATAATGCTGCATTCCGTAAATTTTTAGAATTAAATGAATCTCGTCCAGAGGTTCAGCGTAAATTGAATTCATTAATGATTGTACCTATACAAAGAGTGCCGCGATACAAGTTACTGCTGGAACAAGTGCTTCTTTACACCAGTCCAGCCGATGCAGACTTTAAATTGCTCAAGGAGTCGGTTAAACAAATTGAAAGTACTGTCTCTCATATTAATTCCTGTGTCGAAGATCAAGAGGTTACTCAAATGCTTATAAATATACAAAATTCTTTGGTTAATCGTTCGCCAAATATTGTTAAACCTTCGCGTAAAGTGATTAAGGAGGGCGTTCTACATAAAGTTACCCGTACTGGTACAGAAATTAAACGCTATTGTGTACTTATGTCCGATATTTTTATGTATTGTAAGATTATTAAGGATCGTCAACCGAATACAATTGTGGAAAATTCTTTGGAATGTTGTTGTATATTTCCCTTAAAGAAATGCAAAGTGTATGAATTGTTGCCCGGTAATTTTAAAATAACCTGCCAGAGTGATGGCATTATATTTGCTACGCAAGATTTGCAGGTTTGTCGTGCCTGGGTTGGTTTTATACGTGATGCTATTGATTTACATATACAATGTAGGAAAACTTTGAGAAAGGAAAGTAGCAAGCGTACGCCACTAAGGAAAAAGGATGTTAAACATTTTGGTGATGATTATATGTTGAGTCCTAAGCAAAAGAAATCAGTGAGTGGAAAAGATTTGATTTTTTAAGACCCAATATTATTAATAAATCTTTTTTTATTTTTTAGGAATATGATACAATTTTTCGCAATAAAAATCGAGCTACAGATTCTGAGGATGAAACAGAAGGGGATTCATCTTTTGTAGCAAAATCTTGTTTTGGAGGCGGTGGTAGCAAACGTAAATTAACACCTTTTGCAACTTCATCGTTGTCACAAAATAAAAACAATGCCAACAAACTTGCCAAAATCGACAATAACAGCAAACCTTTAAAAAGACCAGCACCTATGCCGCCCTCCTCGACTGAAGAAAATATATTGCGAAATAAATCGCAAGAATCTTTTACTCCAGAAAAACGTTTATCAAAATTATATAAATTCATATCGAATGATAAAATGCGCTCAACTACACGAGGTATTCTAAAGAAAACTTCACAAAATCAAAACCAACATAGGCAAAATAATACCCAACCATCGATTAATATTACCTCAGATCATGATCCCACATATGGATTCGCCAGTCGATACTCTGATTCGAAATCATATTTTCGTACTCAGAATGTGGATAACACAATACCGCGAGCGGTTCAGCGTGAAGATCTTATGTTCGATTATGCAGCGGTTGAAGGAGGTGGTAATTTTCGTGATATTTTATTTCCTCTAAGAGCCAGTAATGGCAGCAATAAAAGTACTAACAGTATTAAAGCCGCAGAAGTTGCAGATGGAAATTCCGCAAACTGGAGTTTGCCAGAGACTTTAAAGGAGAATTTTAAAGATTTTAATATAGCTACCCCACCGCAAAAGAAACGTGTTAAGTTCGATGAGTCTTTGGACAATTTATATGATCAGAAGCAGCCGATTCCTTTTGAATTCCAAGGAGAAACATCAGAGATTGAAGCAGCAGGAACCGGATCGCGAAATACCTTGCGTGAAAGAATTTATGATTTTTTTGCTAATTTATTTTAATCAAGACTTACTTTACTTACCTTTTAGAAAATGAAGTACTTTTAAACAAACACTTAAATGAGATTATTTTTTACACATTTTTTCAACACCTTTTTGTATTTCTTTTTTTATTATTAATAAACACGATTTTCACCAATAAATTTGTTTAAAAGGTTATTGAGATAATTCCTTAACTTTAGCCATAAATTCTGCTAACGATGTTTCACTTAAGTCATTACTCCATAGACCCTGATGTTTAAAATGTGAACCGATAATTGCCGCTTGTATATGAGGATAATAATCTTTAAGATTATCCTTGGTAACACCGGAACCTACAAGTAAGGGTATTTGTAAATTACCTTTTAAATCTAATAAATCTTGAGGTTTAGCGGCCGCACCAGTAGAATTTCCTAAAATTAATTTAAAAATATAATTAGATTAAGTACAAAGTATTTATATTTCTTACCTGTTATTATTACACCATCTGTTAAGAAGAATTCCGCCGCTTTAGCTGTTTCTAATAAACTTACATCTTGAGTTATACTATGGGCAGAATGTTTCTTTTTTATATCAGTAAACACTAATATATCTTGGGCGTCAATATGCCGACGATATCTTAGTAAATCGCCAGCACATGATTTTGTGTAACCTTCGTCGGCTACATGATCAAAGACAAAACCTTCAACTCTTATATATTGCAGATCGCAGGCTTTAGCCACAGCTAGGGCTTGTTTATTTCCGCAGGCTAAAATTTGCAAGCCAATAGGCATCACTGTAGTAGGTATAATATTTCTTATTTCAAAAGCCAATCGACTCATACAGGCCACTGTTTCGGGTCCCAATTGATGCTCTTGTACGTAGGGTATATCATGCATATTTTCTATTAAAACTGAGTCCTAGAAATTTAACAAAATTTGAATGAAACTCAAAAGTTTTAGTATCTCCTAAATTTTGATACAAAGGATATATTAATAAAATAACTAAATAACAGCATGTGCGTTAATTTGAAACTCAAAGAGCTTTAAGAAAGCTTCCTATATAAATTATTTTAAGCTTTCTTTAAATCTCTTCCTTTGAGCGATATTAAAAAGCAAATAAATATTTTTCTTACCAGTTTATGTTGCTTATAAATATTTGCTTCATATTTAGCTTTATCTATAATTTCATTCCAATTTCCTTTATAGAGTGGTGTTCCTAAATAAAATTTCATATTTAGTAAAATTTAAACATATTTTTCATTTAAAATTAGAAATTCAAACTAACCTGGTAAAGCCTCTACATGGATCATGCCAATAATATTACATGAGGGCTTTTGGAAAACTTTTAAAAATCTCTGCATTTTGTAAAAGTATCAATGAATATTATAAACATTTAATAAAATAATTACTACTGGCTTATTAGTTAAATATTAGAAAATAAACATACAATCAGGGCGACAAACTACAAAATTATAATTGCTTTTAGAAAGAAATATTTATATAATTATATTTTTGTAATATATTTGTTTAACAAATATCAAGAAAATGTTTACATTTGTAAGTTCTTATAATGAAAACACATATTTTTCTTGATTTTATTAATTTAAAAGATTTTTTACATTATTTTAATAATTGTTTTTAATTCGTATATATTTTCTTATTTCCATATTTGTAGTTTTTCGCTTCCATTGTATTTTAATAATATGAAAGTTATCATTCCTAGGGATTTCTTATTGACTAAGAAGAAGCGCATTCAGAAAAATGTAAACAAAAACAAATAAATTTATTTGCCGGCAGTAATTTAATTTTATTCACAATTACAAATAATTAAGGATATATAAACATGTCGACATTAAAATGTCCGGGTAAGTTCTTTTCAATAATATTTCCAAACAAATATCAAAATTAAAAAATATATATTTATAAATTTTCCTAAAAGACGAAATTTTACATTTTCCCAATCATATGAGTATTGAGATCAACTATCGCAATGCTGTAACCTATTACAAATGTAAACTATATGAGCCCAAATTAATGAATCAGGGGTTTGTATGGCATCAAATAGTTGTACAGCATCAGGGTAAACTTATGGGTATAGAAGGAAAGTATGCCATATTAGATGCTATATTTGCGGCAGTGGAGGGTGAAGAATTTTATCCGGTGGCTTATAGGGTAAGTTAAAATCATTTAACATAAATGTATGTAAGAAATGCAACACAAAAAGATTATTTCTTTTTTTTCTAGCGTGGCAATAGAGAAGATCGTTTTTTAGTAAGACAATGTCAACCTGCTTTGGATAAATTATTCGCCCGAAATTTATGCTTACATTTACCAAAAGGCATTGTTATAAATTTAAAAGTACAATTGAATGTGGGCGAATTTAAATATGGTCAAATTTCACCCATTAGTCAGGTGACCAAAGCTTTAAATTCGTTATATGGTCGCATGGAACATCGTAATGGTGAAGATGGTATTTTAAATTTGTCGCTGTTTGCTCAGAATCCAGAATTCTATGATGTTGTTGTAAATCTAAGTAATCGTGGTGTATTGGAACGTGTTTGTGATTTGATTTATCGTAATGATGAACAATTCCGTACTATAAATGGTATTATATTCAGCGGCAATGATATTAACACTTTGGCTCCTTTGAAATTATTTAGTGGAGTAGAATTTGCAGTGCTAGATTTAAGGGATAATTTGGTAAGTAGGTTATATAATATTCCAAGTTTCATTTTCAATGCATGAAGGAAACATATATTTTTGTGTAACTCGCTCATTTGACGAAAAATTCATTATGGTTTTGTCATTATAAAAATAAGAAGAAATTCTCAAATAATCGTGATTTCTTATTTCCAAAATAAAATTGTTCATCAAAAATTCAGTCGATATTTTATTAATGGTACGAACTTACTTTTTTAGTTACGTTCACCCACACGTGTGTGTCGTGACCTAGAACCTCTTAAAGCCGATGAGTTATTACTGCAAGGAAATCCCTTAACAAAAGCTGCAACATATCCTGAATGTTTAAGACCAGTTTTGAAAAACTTTAAAAAAATAGTACGTATTCAAGAATATATACATAAATATTCTCTCAATAAAAAATATCCTCCTAGGATGGAATACCCTCAGAAAATCTCTCCAGTGATTACACACCTTTAGATAATCTAATGGAAACAGAATCCGAAGGTTATCGAATTGATTGGTCAAATAAAGCGGATATAAATAAATTTGAAAATAGTACAGATTGGCATGCTTTTTTGGTACAAAATTTTATAATTTTTATTAAAATTTAATTTAATTGAATTTAATTTAAATTTATTTAAAAGATTCCTGATGTTGCTCATGAATATACTAAAGAGGAAATATTTGATTATTTTTTTCTTACTATATCAAATACTTTAAGCGATATTTATCCGTGTTATTATAAGGTAAATATAAAAAAGCATAATATTAAAAAAATAATAATATAAATATCTATTTTTTAGTTTACTTCTGGAGAGCATCAGTTTTTGGTACGAAATTGTTTTTCACAAATTAAACATTTGGTTGAAAATTGTAATTTAGAAATAAAAATACCCAGACTTGAAGCACCACCACCTCCCACAAATAATACAACAGACTTTTCACCACAATTGCAAATGGATAAAACTGTAGTGTATTATTTGAGAATGAATATAAGTCCTTTTAAAAAAGGACAATTGGAACCAATGGAATGTATTGAAAAAGCATTAAATCGTCGTTTTAGTGCCATGGATCGTATGTTAGACTTGAATAATTTTCAAAATATAGAAGGTTTGTTATTACTTTACTTCATTATTTATAATAATTTTTGACGTTTTTCTTAGGTTTGGAAAACATTATTATTAATCTTAGTTCTCCTAAGATTTTAACTCGTATACTTATGCAAGCTGCACGAAAATTTCTCTCCACTTGTATTGAATTACGTTTGGCTCATAACAAAATATTAAGTGCTAATTTTTCTAAAGTATTGGCCATGATGAGTAATTTGAAAGCTATAGATTTGGGTAATAATTGGATTCATGATCTAAATGATATTAAAGATCTAGGAGTACTGGGTATAAGATCCTTAAGATTGGATGGTAATCCTTTATGTAGTAAATTTAGTTTTGCTGGTGAATATATTAAAGCAGTTAAAAAGTATTTTCCAGATTTAAAAATATTGGTAAGGATTTTTTTTTGTAAAATTTAAATTACTTTTTTATTTCTAATACAAAATATTCCATATAGGATAATGTGGAAATTAGTGTTAAAGGCAATTTAACTTCTCAAAAGAATTTCTTATGTGACATAGCTGGCTATGATTTTGTTAATGAATTTGTAACACGATATTTTCAAGCTTTCGAACATGATCGTGTGTATTTAAAAGGTAGTATATGAAAGTTATTTCTTTTTTAATATAGTTATGGGTTTTTATTACCTCCGTTTACAGATCTCTACAATCCCAAAGCAATTTTTACGTTAACCTGCAATTACAATATGGCTAAATTGCCAGCTCAAAATAGTAAACGTATCTTAAAATATTTAAATTTTTCTCGAAATATTTTAAAAATAGCTGAATTAAATCGTGCCTACACCACTATGCATTATGGACCCAGCGAGATACTACGTGTTCTTATGGAGCTTCCAGGAACTACGCATGATATGTTGACTTTTAGCACTGATTGTATTGCCTATAATGTAAGTATATAAAAAATATACATGCCCCGTTTTTAAGGGGGGTAATGAGGAATAAAAAGAAAAATAAGAGATTGATAATGACATGCACAATAGTAAATATTTCATATTAAAAAACATATGCAGCGAAATTATTAAATTCTTCCTGTTGAACTCATTTAATGTTTAATAGCTTTGGCAAAACTAATTTTTCGATTTCAAAACTTAATTAAATTTCATCAACCTTTTAGGAAAATATGATTGTTATAATAGTTAACGGTGTGTATTTGGATCAAGCTCCTAGTATTATGGAAACTGATATATTAATGGGATTTTCACGTACCTTCATTTTAACTCCTGTTCAGCGTAATATGGTAAATACATTTGAAATACTTTTAAAATTATAAAGTTAACTCTTTTAATAAAAAAATTCATAGGGTCCTTTAAAAATGGTTTCTAATTATCAAATAATAAATGATCAATTGAATGTCTTTACGCCGACAGCTACACAAACGAAAATTGCTTTTAAATATTTTAAAAGTGAAGATAAATCAAACAAAGATGAATTAACTTTAAATGATAAGGAAGCTTTTTTGGTTATGTTTCAGGAGGCGACTAGTTTAAAATCTATATGGTGTACCAGGTGAGTAAATTAAATAAAAATAAATTAAAAAGTTAAGTTATTTTTTTTTTTTTTGTATAAAATCAAAACTAAAGATATGAAAACTCTCATCCAAAAATTTTAAATTCTGGACTAATCCTCCGTCATGCACATATATCTGGCCAGATATTTTACGAATTTAACTGTGATTTAAATATATTTCTAATTTGGCTAGGGGTTTGAGTCTCCAGACATCCTCTACAAATATTGTTAGGTATCGTTTTATGAAAAAAATACTCTTAAAAAAAAACAACAAACAAAATTTATGTGGATTTTTTCTTCTATACATCGTATAAATTTTGTATGAAGAGTACTGTTAGCATATTTTTCATATAAATGTACTGAAATACATAGTGTATCTGGCCAGATACGTGCGCTACGTACGTAACTATCGAAACATGTGCATGACCGACGGTTAAAAAATTATCAAAATTTGACAATTTTTTCATTGCATTGCAGATGTTTAGATGAAGCTAATTGGAACTTCGAAAAGGCTTTGGAAATATTTTTACAATTAACGGAAAGGAATGAGATACCAGATACTGCCTTTAATTAAGTATTTTTTAACAAGTAAATTTAATTTCCTTACTTTTATAACCACATGAAATACTTAAATATAAAGAAAATTTATTTGAAATTTTGTCTTTAAAATATTTCAAATAGAATAAATTTCTTACAAAAACGTTTTATGTTTTCTCTTAAATATTTTTCTCTAAAAATAAATCATATCGTTATTCCACTTGATTAAATTTATTTTAACTAATTTTACTATTTTGTTATCTGTTTTCTGTTAACAATAATTTTTTTCTTTATAAAAAAAGGATTTAACATTAATGTCACTATCTTATACTTATTCTTGTAGTTTTTTTTTTTACATTTTCAATTTATCTCCAGTTGATTTTTCTTTGGAAATATTATTGATACAATACTTTTTCTACGTAAATATATAATATAGAAAACTGAGTTTTATTATCATAATATTTCTGTATTATATTGATTTTATTTAAAACAATTGACTTTGAGACATAAGTACTCCATTTGTGTTTGTTTTTCATTGTCTTCTTATCAATTCTATTTTTTTTTTTATAATTTTAAATACAAATTGTAGAAATTTTTTAGTGTTATTTGTTTTTGTTATAATCCAAGTATTCAAATAGTTTTTCGGTCTACAAAAAAATTGTTAAATTGTATTACATATATTAAGTAGTTTCAAATGGCAGGGTTTTGTATAATCTATAATTGTTGAAAATAACAAAATAATTTTCAAATGTTTACTTTTTATAGTATACAAAAAATGGATTTATGGAATAGTACAATCGATTAATTTGTTAACAGACAAGAAAAACTCCTCAGGTATTTAATTTAATTTTATATTTTCACCATTAAAATAAAACCTCTTAATATATAAATATTACAAATATATTTCTTGTTTGAGATAGTTTATTTTGTCTTCTTTCTGATGATGTAACCAATAAATAAATTCGAGAATTAAATATTTGAGTAATCATATGAAAGTTAATTAAACTCTGTCTGTCTATTGAAATCACAATAGAGCTCGAATGGGACAACTTAAGGAGACGAAATTTGGCACAAATTTTAAATATTTAAACTTTCTTCTACAGTAAAGGATGTTTCAACATGACATGGAATTCGCTTTGACATGGAATCACTAACTTCGAAATTCTTTAAAAATATAATAAACCATCATATGAACGAAAAACTACCACAATGTCCCCTAATGAATTTTCATTAACTTAAGACCATGTATCTAAATTAAAAATTATAGAAAATTCAAAAGTACCATCAGAAGAAAAAGGTACCATATCATTAATTTCATCTTTCTAGATTCATAATTATAAAAAAAATCAAAAAGTACCATAAAGACTGCTCTTGTGATTTTTTTTCTATATAGGACCATGTGTATTTAATTTCATGTTTCTAGGTTAAATATTACAGGAAATTCAAAAAGTACCATTAGAAGAACAAAAAAGTACCACAAAGTCCTCTTTTATTGATTCTCATTCACTTAGGATCACATAGCCCTTATTTCATGTTTCTAGTTTCATAATTTTAGAAAATTCAAAAAGTACCATTACCATAACAAAAAAGTACCACAAAGTCCCCTTTTATGAATTTTCATTAACTAAGGACCACATATCCCACATTTCATGTTTCTAAGTTCACAATAATTCTAGAAAATTCAAAAAGTACCATTAAAATAACAAAAAAAGTACCATAAAGTCCCTTCTTATGTATTCTTATTAACTAAAGTCCACATATTTCTAATTTCATGTTTCTATGTTCATAAGTATAGAAAATTCAAAAAGTACCATTAAAAGAACAAAAAAATACCACAAAGTCGCCTTTGTGAACTTTTTCCAACCTCTGACCATGTGTATTTAATTTCATGTTTCTAGCATAGCATAGGACAAAAAGTCCCTCCTCTTGATTTCTTACTTATAGGGCCATATATCTTTAAGTACCACAAATTCCACTCATGTGAATTCTTATCCACATAGGACTTAATCTTATGTTTCTAAGTTTATTGTAATTGAAAATTAAGTTTGAATAAAACGTAATTTCCCCCAATCGGTAAATTTATTACTCGCAATCTAATAATGATACAAAAAAAGTTGAATAGTTATCGTTATTCATTCAATAAATAATTGTACAGGTATCTGGTACTTTTTTGAAAATCAACCATTTTAGGGAGAAAACGGGTAAAAACTGTATTTGGTACTTTTTTTTTTGGCAACATATGTATCTTTGAAGCCAATGAACATACAAATAAAATTTATGTCGTATTCATAACTTATCAAAAAATGAGAAATACAAATTCGGTACTTTGTAGAAATTCCAACGTTTAAGGGGTAAAAATCGTACCTATTTTTGATACTTTTTTCATAAAACATTTTTTCACATTTTTTGAAATATTCATATGAGGATTTTAATACGGGATACTACTACAATTTAGAAATTTATTGGAATACAAATTTTGATACATCGATGGATGAAAAAAGTACCAAAAAAGGCGTAAAGGCGGAAAATTGAATTTCATTCAAATTTAATTTTCAATTAAACATTAAACTTAGAAACATAAGATTAAGTAAATGTGGATAAGAATTCACAAGAGTGGAATTCGTGGTACTTAAAGATATATGGTCCTATGAGTAAGAAATCAAGAGGAGGGACTTTTTGTTCTTTTAATGGTACCCCAACCACCTATGGTGGTGTAGGGTATAAAAATGGAAAAATATCCCTCCGTCTGGTAACTCTCTCTTTGTATCTATGACTAAAGAATTCTCACAAATATTAAAATTTATTTTAATGTGTGTGTTTGTGCAACGCTTACTAAATGTATCTAACAGATTAAAAACTATACTACACTTGTGTAGTACGGACGGTCAACTAGCTAAACAAACACAACAGTTTGAATTTAGACGTATAAATAAACGGTACGTGCGGCGGTACGGTAAAAGAAAGAAAAAAAATATATATATTTCAAATTTAGCGCGCGCTAAAATAAGTCACAAATTTTTATATCATAAAAAAATATACAAAGTGACTTTTTTTCTATTGAAAACAAATAAAAAAAGTGAAACGTTCTAATAAAATCTAAAAAGTAGGTGGTGAAAATAATTATATATTTTTTTATTAATTATAAATTACAACAATTTTAATTTATTTGGGCCATAATAACATTAAAATTATGAATAATTTTATGTTTAATAAAAAAAGTGTTAAAAAAATAATAAAATCAAATTTTGCAAAAAAATTATAAAAAGATTATCAAAAGTTCAAACTACAACTGCTTGCGAAATAGACATATTTGTATATTTTATTATTGTTTTTTAAATAATAAAAAAATTTTCCCATCATAATATTTAAAACAAAATAAAATATTTCAGAAAATAATTAAATGGGAGGGAGGTGTTAATTTGTTAGAGAAAAAAATGCTCAACATGACATTATTTATTTTAAACGTAAACTAAATAAACAAATATTGTATAATAATTTTATTGTTGTATTTTTTTAAAAAAAAAAGTATTTAAAAATTGATTTGGAATTTTAGAAAAAAATATATTTTATTTTTAAACACATGTTGATGAATTTAAATTTAGTAAAATATTTATATTCAGTTGATATTGAATAAAAAATACAATATTTTTTTTAAATTATTTGAAAATAATAATTATTTTTTACAAAACCCAGGAAAATTTAACACTCATTCTATGGAACGATTCTAGAACTAGTTTAGAACAAGGTTTTAAATTGTTTATTCTAATGAAATTTGTATACAAGTTCTTTTTAAACACTTCTAGGAAGTCATTCGAGAACCATTAATTTATTCTCAGAAGTGATATAGAAGTCATACAGAATAAGTTCTTAACAAATAACAACTTGTTCTAAACCTTTTATATGAAAGATTTTTTATAATTTTTTTTATGTTTTATTAATTTATTGGATCTGCCTTTTAGGCCTTACAATAAGTATATAAATCTTAAATCTAAAACCAAATCTAATTACTCTCTATCGAGAGCGAAGATGACATAAATTGACTCTTCTATTAGAGGGGTGGTAGATCATTTTTTACGAAGCCTTGAATGTGTTCAGGCTTCTGCTAGTTGTCTTGCAAATGGGTTTGGATGACTATGCAATTTTGCTATATATATTGCCTTAAATTGGCTAAACTCGTCCCTAATAAGGGGTACATCTAAATCTTTATGGATGTTCTCGTA
>MINK01004628.1:0-11897 GCA_001735545.1 Phormia regina
TATGTTTAAGAGTCCTTGTAAATGACAAAAAAAAAAAAAGTGACAAGCGCCGGCTCTTACGGAATGAATGAAAAAATAAAAAGAAAAACTTAGGAAAAACGTGTTCAATGGTTTTTTTATTTTTTTAGTGGCATATGAGTGCGTGTTATATATAATAAATAAATTATATTTTAGAATTTCCAAGCCAAATTTTGACAATTTCTTTTAAATAAAAATTAATTAAAAAAATTTGGATCGAATCTAAGTTTTTTCTCTATATATTGAATGAAAATATATTTTGTTACAGTTTATTACATAGAAATACTTTTTAATATTGTGATCCTTTTTGAACATATTTTTGGTCCATAAAATGTTTTTCTCTCAAAATTTTTTTGCTGCGCCTCCGAATATGCCAATTATAGTTAATTTCGTGTTGTTCAAACGAAATGTGTTTTGACTAAAGTGTCCCGTTTTCAATTATCAACGACATTTGACCTAAATTTATGATCCCAATCAATGATATTTACCGCCACTCTTATATCTATTTTGACGATTTATCGTCATTTGACGATTTTATGTCTCAAAAATTGCAAAATGACGATTTGACAATTTTTCTTCTAAAATTTCAGCAAATTTTTAAAACATGTCAATTTAGGAAATATTTCTTAATTTATTTTGCAAAATATTGAAAACAAAAACTGACAAATAAAATAAGTGTAGTAGTAATNNCTTGGGATATAATGCATTTGTGTTGATGATTATAGCGATTAGAAAACTTTTTTAGACCGTCAGCGTATAAACATTTTGAATAACGTACAGATCGCACTTTTAAATACAACTTGATGAAAATCGGAAGGCACAAGAAAATGTTTATTTATGGTCTCCATATAAACCAATCTTTCGAAAATCACTCTAACGTACATAAATCTAGTAAAATATCGTAAGGTCGAGTTTGACCGACTATCTCTTTTTACTTGTTTTATTTGGTTACGAAAGAAATCTTTGGATAGATATTATATTTATATTAAATATTAATTTATAATTGTATTAATAATAGTATTATTTATATTTTCGTTCAATACTCTTTAATAAAAACATGAGATTTTATATGTCCGATTTTTGAGCATTAATTTGACGAATTTTTTTTACTTTTTATCATCAAATGGACGATTTTTAATGAAAATTATTTGGCAGCTCTGTTTATATATCTAATATTTGTTTAAATTGCAACTTTTTATATAAAAACAATTGCAGTTTTTGTTTTTATATAGAAAGTACAATTTCCAAAAATTCTATAAAATTTTTGCATCAAATTTATTTTTAATTCTCCTTTAATTTGTTATTTAAAATTACAAAAATACAAGAAAGTTCACGCTGACATTTTGAAAAATTTTCTCACTTGTTTTCCAAACTTTGAGACTATCTACTTAGTTGGATATTCCGGGCACATCAAAAAGACATCGTGTAAAATACGCACAATTACAACGAGTATTAATACCTATCTTTGGTTTGTATTCGTTTCAGAGACACACAGGCCGCGCCCAAAAAACTGAAAATATTTTAAAACCCAAAAAATGTGTTCATCAAAACTTGTATATAGATATTGAAAGTCAGTACAACAACAAAGATGGTGCTGAATTTTTTGTACTTTTGTACAAAGTCTGATTAGTTTACTTATGATATAGTACCCAGGAAAATTTTTTTAGGTACTGGTAAGCAGTACAAAATGATTCATGCCTGCCGATAGCACATCATTGATGCGCATTTGAGTAAGCTGTAAAAGGAAGCGAGAAATTTACTTTAGGCTCATTTCTTTTTTTTATCGAGTTAAAACCTGCATCCTCTCTCGCTTACCTGGATGCAGGATTGTAAGCGAAACAAAAAGTTCTGTTAAGTTGGATGATGCAATATTTCAACTGCGTTGATTAGTTGTGTCGGAGTGTTCAACAAAGTATTAAGAAGTTAGTTTGTTCTTGAAAGACGGAAAAATATACAAGAAATGAAATGTTTAGTAACGTATTTTGGATTTTATTATTTTTCAATTTGTTTTGAAAAAATTTTGTTTTTTGCAAATTAAACAATTAAGGATTATCCCAATAAAAATAAATTTAGTTAATAAACTGATCTAAAATATTTCGAATTTTTCTTATTATTATTATAATTTTTTTATAAAACAAATCAAATAAATACAAAAAATAATAATTTCTATAAGGCACGATTTTATAGCTTCTAGGATTTCTAAAAGATTCACATAAAAGAGGCATGATATCATCACATCTATGATGCCTCAAAATGCGCATAATAAACGAATGTATGAACCTAATACGTAGCGCAGCAATGAGCCCTACCAAGTGGGATATCACGAACAAAAATCATGCCTTCTTGAAGCAGGTTAGTAAGGGAGAGTTATTTTATCTCTCCCTTACAAACCTGCTTCTGGGTATGCAGCAATTTTTGCTGGGTACATACTTATGTTTAGTTTAACTATATTGATCATGTTATATAAAAAAGGTCTCAGTTAAAGTACAACTTCTTCATAATTTAATATTATTGCACGAATTACTGAGAAGTAATTCCGGAATCAATAAAAACTAAGGTTTTTTTTTTACTTGTATACAGAAAATGATTATTTGTTTCCACTTTTGTTTATTGGGATATTTTCATTTCAGTTTTAGTTATTGCTATTACAAGTACAAACAGTAGTACGACTATTACTACATTTTATTCAGCGAATTTTTATTAAATCATCATAAATAAACTGACTGACGACAATTGAATGTTTATGAGAAATTGCTCAGTATATTTAAAATAACAGATGGTGAACTGATCACACTCACTATAAACAAATTTTTTTATACACTCATTAGAAATATGTGTTTTTGTTTTTTCTTCAGATGTAAATAAATTTATATGCCGCAAAAATGAATATTTATATGAATTTTAAAAGATATATATTGCAATAAAATAGATTCAATTGAAAATCGTTAAGTGATTAAAAATATATTTAAACACCCGCTTTAAAATTTACATACCTCCATCACATTTCTTTAAAGTATTTGGAAATTAAAAATATAATAAAAACACGCTTTTTTAATGGAGTGACAATATCAAAATTAATATCTTTTATAAATAAATAATAAAAAGAAAACAATAAATAAATATGTATGAACAGGTTTTGCATTTGAGATACTTGTATCAATGAAAACAAGATTGAATGAAATTTTTGGAATTAAAATACATTTTTTTGTCAATAGTAAATAGTCTGATCTAAATACTTTGCAGCCCATACACACTTTATATTTTGTTTATTTTCAGTATAAAACACCTTTTACTGACAAAAACAAAAAAAATAAAAACTTATATTTTCTAAACTAAATTGTAAAGAAATAACTTTAAACCATTGATTTTTATGTACACTTGTAACACTGACAAGAAAAATATATGTTTCCACTTTTGGACATAAATGACGCCTCCACTTGTATTAATTTCTTGTGTATGTATGTATGTATGAATGAATGTATCAATTTATTATTCATAGATACATTTAAACATAAAAATCTATTTTCATACATAAACGCACAAATACTTATGAATTTACACCAAATACACAAATACATATGAATTTACAGCAAATGCTAACTAATTAGAAGAAATAAATAAAACATTTTGATTTTACAAATATTCTTAGTTTATTAAATTTATTAAATTATTTCTTGTAAATATAATTATGAAATATATGAGATTTTTTTTAAATATTTTTATTTAATCTCTAGAATATTTGTTAAGCATAATTAAACTAAATTCCAATTAGTTGACATAAGCTGTTCTTAGTGCGTAAGAAAATATTCATAAGTGCATTTGCATTCATTCATTTCAACGAAAAAAAAAAAAAAAAAAAAAATTAAAAAAAAGGTTNNCATTCATTCATTTCAACGAAAAAAAAAAAAAATATTAAAAGAAAGGTTTTTCTATGCAGTGAATTTTTATTTTAGTTAGACATTTTTATTTTTATACCACACATTTTTTTCATCTAATACACCGCTTGTGTGTTTTTGAAACAAAAAAGATGAGAGAAGAAATTTAATAAAACCAAAAATAAATTTTCAATAATATACAAAATCCAAAAATGTTTGTATGATCAAATTCATGTGTTGTTTTTATGAGAATTTTCTAAAAACAAAAATTGAAAAAAAAAACTTACACAAAACATTTATGTTTTTTTTAGACAATAAAAGCAACAATAAAGTGAAATGAAGTGAATTCAAGAAATTTCTTTATGCACACGTACTTTTATTGTTTTTTATTATAACTTTTTTTATTTAACTTGTTTACATATCAGGTAATAAATTACATTAAGCTTTCTTCATTTTTAAAAAGTGATCATGACTTTTTGTTGGACATGTAAATTTAATCTTATTAAAAAAACAAGTAGAACAATATTATAAAAAAAAAAAAATATATTTACTTAAAATCAAACGCCCTTAAAAACATTAAACAAAGAAAAATTAAAGATTTATTTTTATCTTGTATGGTTTGTTAAACATATGGGCTAGCTTTTTCAGTAGTAAAATGTGATATTTTTGGAACTACTGCAGACTCATCTCTTATACTTAAGTCCAATTTTTTACTTATGTATGATTCTAACATCATTCATATTTTAATTATATTTATTTTATATGTATTATGTATTAAGTTTAAAAAAAATAACTCCAAACATATAGACTGTATTCTATTATTCATTATTATTACTAAGTATTATGAATTTATTTGGGAAACAGATTCCTAGTTTTGAGAAGTGATTACACTAGTCGGCAAAAAAATTTAAAGCCAATTTTATGCCACCTATGTTGGGGAAATATACTCGAGTAATCGGCTTACTAAGGGCAAACTATTAGACACGCCCATAAGAAAATCTCAACCATAACATGGTTGCTGTAGTAATATAAATAATTCAAGTCATTATAAAAATATATGATTTCATTTAATTTATATCTCATATTGTTTAAATCACCCCAAAGATAACCATATTTAAACTATTTTAAAAGCAGAACATTTAACATTATATGTTTGTTTATTAAATTTTATAATTACAGCATAATATTATTGTCTGGTTACCATATTTTGCTTTCGATAAACCATATTAAATAATTAAGTCAACCATTTAAAATCATTTGATTAATATTATTACAATATTTTTAAAATAAAATTATTTGTGCAAAAATAATTTTGTTACCATTTCTAATTGCACTACATTAGGAACTAATGCTTTTAAAACAAGTTTTAGCAACTAAGTTTGATCTGATTTCTTTACAATGTGGATTTTTGGCAAAACATCATAAATCGATATAAAACAATTTTCACATTATTTATTCACTAAAATAACACATTTAGGGATACACAGTTGACAAAAAATCAAAAGTTTAGATATTATATTATCAAAAATAAATAATTCTTGCACTTGTAGACAGAAAAACATGTTCATGGGAATTATTATTCTAATGCCATAAATTGTAAAAAATAAATAAGTGAAAAAAAACAAATTTAAAAAACAAATTTAAATTAAAAAAAACAAATTTAAATTAAAAAAAAAATTGATTTCATATTTCATAAATACCTATGACTCATACATTTTATTCAAAAATTATAATTGTATAAAATTTATTTAATTGAGAAACTTATGACTGCTGACTGGGCTGTTGAAATATTCATGAAATGGCCCATACATACCACACTAAGTATCATAAACTATGCGAATTCCATCAGTCAGTCAGCTAGTCAATTGAAATGTATGTGTATTGGTAGGTAAACAACAAAGTTGTGATTGAGAAAGTATGAGTGAGTTTAAATTAAATTTTTGTAAAATAAAATATAATATTAAAACGTAAAATTAAATATAAAAATATAAATTTAAGATAAAAAATTAAATTAAATAAAAAATAAATAATAATAAAAGTACTTACAAAATTATACGATTTTTTTTTTGTTGTAAAATAAAATCTGGTACAAATGTTTTTTATTTTTTTATTTTAATTTTTCTGTTTTAATAAAGAACACAAAAAGTAATCACGAAATCATATACAAACTTGAAATAAACAAAAAAAAAAACACACAAAAATTAAATCAGCATATGTTGTTGTTGATGATGTTGTTTCAGAGAACCAGTAGCAAAAATTAAAAAAATATCAAACACACACACACACACGAAAAAGATGAGGTAATTTTGTTGTTTTTAAGCAATTTATGATCGAAAAAATAAAAATATCAAAACTATTTGAATGTTTTTTTGTTTTTTTTTTTAGCGTAAGTACGTACAACGAGTAGGTTTCTTGATAAATAGAAGGAGAAAGAGAGTAAGCAGGCAGAGAATAAGAATAAAGAAAAATAAAAATTCATTTAAAATATCACATAAATTTAAATTTTTTATTAAAATATTTAATGATTGGATTTATTATTATATTTTTTTTTTCTTTTATGATATATTTCAGCTCACGAAACATGCAAGCATAAATTGAATGATTTATTTAAATATTACATATGTATGTATATATATTTTTTTTGATCACTTGTTGTATTTTTAGTATTATATAATAACATTAAAAATTATTTAATATTTTTGTTTATAGAGAGAGCCGAACCGTTTTGTATTAATACGTATTATTTTATAACAATTTTATTATTATTATTATTATTATTATTATTATTATTATTATTATTATTATTATTATTATTATTATTATTATTATTATTATTTTAATTGTTTATGGCAATTTTAATTTAGTTGTTCTTGTATCAATTGTTGCTCTTCGCTTTTTATAGATCGGCCACCTTCTTACAGACCGGCTTATCTGCGTAGGGGTAGGAAATTAACCATACTAATTAATAGTCGTATCAATATTAAACAATCGAAATCAAATAAAAACAAATTAGCAATAGAAACGAGTTGCCAATGTTACATACAAATTTACATACGAGGGAGATCTTTAAATGATTTACAACAAAATCTTTAAAAATTTTCCAGTAAATTATGCAATAAGTATAAATTATTTTATCAACTTATAGTTGTCAAAGTTTTAGTAATTTAAATGATCTTGAATAATTCCTATTGAATGTGAATGTTAAAAGCAAAGGTATTAAAAAGTATTAAATTTAAGATCAACAAACTTTTAACAGAAAATTTGTTCTATTTCTAAAAACCAGAATAGAAACATTAAAATTTTAAATATGCTTATACTTGATGTGAATTTTTTTTTTTTTTTTTGCCTAACCTCGATTTTAAACTCTTATACCTACAATTAGTAAACAAATAGTTTATGAATAGATATCAAACACGAAACTTTAAAATGTGGATCAAGTGGCCAAATTGTATGCGAAATTCATACACATGTAGATAAAATATGTTTTTATGTTATAAATAAAACACCCACCATAGCACAATGATATTATTTCTAGCTAACAAATGTAATTTAAACTACAATAATTTAATTGAAAAAAAGTCTTGCTTTTTAGACAAAGTATTCCATAATTAAAATAAAAAGTAAATAAAATCATAGCCTAAACAACAGAAGAAAATGGACAGAATATACAGACATACAATGTGAACTACCCAAAACCATATGTTGTTACTCATACATTGTATATAACGAGTACTAGAACTATAATGCCCAGCTCATCAACACCAAGAAAACGATAAACAAAATTTATACATTACTATATCATATGTATGTATGTAGTAAATAAATTTATCTATATAATAACAACAACACTATGACACCAACTGGAGGCTAATAGTTTTAGGGGCTAAAAGGGGGTACTACAGCGTATATTAATATTCTTTTATAAGTTTTTTTCTTGTCTCCTCCCTTCTCATCTTCTGTGCTTTTTTTTTAATATCGTTTTGTTAGTTTATTTTTTATTCGTATTTTTTTTTTTAATTACTAACAATATTTTTGTTTTATGTATTTATATATTTTTTTATTTGTTGTTGTTTTGGTATTAAAATCACACGTTTTGTTACGTTTTGCCGTTTATTTCACTTACGAGTACACTAAGTAGCAGCTACACAAACTAACTGAATTCACATTTAGTCTGAATAAGAGCTCCAATCGCTTGTTGGTTACCTCAATATACAAAAATAAACCATACAAATAACAACCTATTCTATACAAACAGACGTAAGAAAGAGCTCCCTCTCTCAATAAAGAGCAAATTCAAATAGGGGATGCCACTTGATATGATCAAATTGTAGAGTAAATATTGTTTGGGTTAACGGTTATAGGCTGCACCAAAATAAATTCAATAGAATTTTATATGATTCGAAATTATCTGAATAAGATTTGAATCTAAACTTGAAAAAAATTGTTTTAAAATCATTAGATCCAAAATGGGTGTAATTTGGATCTAATGATTTAAAAACTAAAATAAAGAGGTAAAAAAATGGTATTTAAGGAAATGTCTCATAGGGATCATAAAATTAAACAAAATATGATAAGTTTACAATGAAAATATTTACATTTTTCGTAATAATTATTAATTAATAAATTGGAATAAGACAATAAAACTAACCTTATTATTGACAAAATAAAATTTTTTTTATGAAGCACATCAAAATCCGTTTAGTTCAACTATTTTAGGGAGAATTTTTTTGACAAACAGTTATAAATTTTTTATTTTTCAATCTTTACACATTTAATGTAAAAAATCTCAGAAATAAGAAAATATATATTTCTGGCAACGACAATATCGCTCTCCACTCACTCCTTATAGTTGTATGGGTGCTTGGTTTTCTTGTTATCTCTGTAAGCAATATTTCTCAAAGATCATCACCATTATACTCCCCAATTGGAGCGTACAATATTGAAGTACAAAGTTATTAAACACAAGAGAGACAAAAATACGCAAAAACAGAAAAAGAGATAACAAGAGTACGTAAATATTTGTAGATAAAGTAAATAAAGAATCCCAAAAAAAGTGTTAATATAGAATTCTTTTTGATTATCAAAAAGAATACAAATAATAAATTTGTATATAATAAAATGCACGTAGTAAAATGAAAGCAGAATGCAATACAAATAAATCACAACACAAAAATAAGAGAATACCCTAGCATTTGTTTATTTAAATTTTAATTTAAACGATTCAATAAACAATAAAAATGATGACTAATTGATCGTTTTATAAAAGAAATTAGTTCTAGGTTTCTGAGAGCTTATTTTAATCATTTCATTTTGAAAGGAAATAATATCTTAATATACTATTATTTTACAAATTTTTAAAGAAAGCATTATCTCTTATAAAAACGTACTTATGCATCATTATAAGTTAAATGTATATAGAAACTAAAATGATAAATTTTGTCAGTTGGGATAAAAAGACATATTTAGTCTAATTTTAAACTTTTTGTGAGTCATTTTAGGTATTTAAAATTAAATGTGAGCAAAAATAACTTATTAGAGAATCATAGTCAAATTCATATAGACTATTTTATATTCCATAAAATTTATGTTTATACATAACACAAACTTCAATTGATAAAAACTTAATTTCAATATAATAGGATACATTCTTCTACAAGAAGGTATTATATCAAAAATAATAATTATTATATCAAATTATATTCAATATTTAAAAATAAAAACAGACCAACTGCAGCACATTATTTCTTACACAGTTTGGATACACATGTTCATAGAGTTCTAAGTTTATAAATCTCTTTTTTGATTTAACTTTTTGTAGAAAAGTCAAGTCATAAATAAATTTTAATAAAATTTACATGTCACATATATCATATTAGCGATTACTTAAGATTTGTTTTTAAAGAAATAAGTTTTTAAACATTACAAGACATTTATTTTTTTAAACCAGAATCATATATATCCAAATTGACAAGTATCCACAGCAAAAATATACTCGTTTTGTAGCTCTTTGTAATTATTACAAAATTTAATTATTTATTATGAACTGTTGTGGGTGAAGGGTGTATAAAGTTTTAAATAACCAAATAAAAAACACTACCGTGTTTAAATTACTTTCAATACCATAAATACTAAAGAAATCTTAATTGCTTATTAATACCATATTAATGGAATAACAAATAAACAAAGGAAGTGTTGTCCACCCCCTAGATTAAGAATGGTATAGGTAATTGTTAATACTTATATACAGATAGATATTTCTTTTTAATATATAATATGAAAGTATATTCATGTTCAAAACTAATTCCAAAGTCAGAACACTATTTCACACTTTTTTTCAATTTATGCTGAAAATAATTAAAACTATAAAAATAAATAAAATGTGATTTGCATAAAAAAGTTGCAAAAACCATATTTATAAAAAAGAGAACTACGTACAATAACTTTCAAATATTATGGTTGCTATTTTGTCGTCATTGTAATTTTTTTGTCCACTTTGCAAATTCAATTGTATACGTATATTTTCGTATTTAAGTGGCGTCAAAGTCAACTCCCTAAAAAAATTACAAATAATCGTAAAAAAAAAACTAATTATTGATATTGACCATTCGCCGGTTGACTACTTGGTCACCTTACGTCCACCCCGTTTATTCGCTTTGTCTATAACAGCAATTTATTTACATACTGCAATTATTCATATAATATGGTGGTAGTGTTGGTCGTTTGGTGTCATAAAGATGATGTGTGGCTTGTGTATGTCCCGTTTGTGTTGTGAACATGTTGAATGTTCAATGTTTTTTATAATAAGCATACTCATTTACTATATGAATGATGAATTATTTTAATCAACGCACCACCCAGTTTTTAAGTCGCTTAAACAAAATTATGACAACACCTCAACCTGAGCATTAAGTTTCTTATGTTTTGCTGGTTTTATTTAATTTCTCGTACATATTAAATTTGATTTATTTTACAGTTTTTTATGATCTTATTATTAAAAACACTCAATACGCCCTTATTTTATTGTATTTATTAAATTCATTGTACTTATTTAATACTTATTTTTTTAATTTAACACTTCTTCACCTTATTCTTTATCCTCTGTCTACTTCCCCTTCTCAATTTTTTCTTTAATTTTATTCTTTTATTATTTCTTAATTTTTCTACTATTTTTTCTGGAGATGATGATGGGCTGTGTGTTTTCTTTTGTTTTAATATGCAGGTGAAATTTTTTTTCAATTTTATTCTTCCTTATTAAACACACGTAATTTTACAATTGTATTTTATATTAATTGTATTATTTAGAAGTTTAAGTAATACCAACTCACTTTTATTTTCACATCAAACACACATTAATTACTTAATTATTTAGTTGAAATAAACTTATTAAAAAACTTCGTCATCTGTACAGAGACCTGCGCCGAACGATTTTAACGGCGGCGGCTGCTTTTTTAAAAGTTGTCGGCGGCGACTAAAAATCGGACGGTAGTCGGCTGAACAACAACTTTTTATTACCTAGTTTTCGTATCGTCTTATAGAACACATAGGTTCCCAAATTTGGGTCGACGTCCCATTAGATGTAAAGAGAGACGAAGATAATTTTATAATTAAAAAGTTTTTGTTAAAAGACATACATACATACATACATACATACATACATACATACATACATACATACATACATACATACATATCGAATAAAGTGATTTTCGAAAGAGTGGTTCATATGGAGCTATGGTAAATTATAGACCGATCTTGATGAAATCAGTAATCCCAAAAATGGTATTTTTAAAATTATTAAAAAATATACAGTTAGGGACAAAACTATTTGTACACCCCATGCATTTCGTATATCTTCAATAATATATAGAGAATAAAAAATTATTATATGTAGTTTGTTGCTTTACCATGCACCAAGACAACTTAATTCTCCTCCCCAATCACCTGACTTAAACCCCATCGAGCACTGTTGGGATATTTTGAAACATAAAGTCGCTACAAAGCACG
>MINK01004636.1:0-18023 GCA_001735545.1 Phormia regina
CGATGGTTTAATTATCCTTTGAAATGGGTAAAAACATTAGAAAAAAAAAAAAAAAAAATTACCGAACAGAAACTTTTTAATGCTTATTAATCTAGGGGCAAATTATTTCTCTCGCAAAACACAAGCACGCACCAACACATTTATAGAAAAAAAAAGGAAATAATACATATATATATAAGTAACTATTTAAATATGTATAGATTCATCCATAGCAATATTTGTACGTAGAAATTACTAACAGACACTACCCATGATTCATTTGCATATTTTACACTTAAGATCAAACTCAAACTCGATTCATTTAATTTTTTGAAAATATAAACATTCGCTATTGGCTACTGCCAATCTATTTTTATTAATTCAACTTACGAAAGCTATTAATTTTAAAGAAAAAATGCATAAAGTAACAAAAATACATATTTGAAATAAAAAAAAAAAACAAAAATGTTATATTACATTGCACAATACTAAATGGTTGATATGCTGCTCTTCAACCGCTCCAGACAATTTAGGGAAACTTTAATTGCGCAGATTTTGGCTATTAAAGTTGTGGTTGGAAAAATTATTTAATTTATTTCATTTTGCTATGAAAATAGTAAAAATTATAAAGTTTATTAATGTTCATAAAATTTTTTTTCTACAATTGAATTTTTTTTACACCTTTTTTTGTTATTTACCTTTTGTTTTTGTGGGATTTCTTATCGTAAATACAGTTATAAAGAAGCATATGTCTAGTTTTGAGTTTTGACTGCTGGCTAAAAATCTATATTGGCTACAGACATACACTAACACAAATACTTACGGCCAGACTCTTTGAAAACATTAATAGAAATCTTTCAAGTTATAAATCACTTCCATTGGTATTTGCTGTTGTTGTCACAGTCCTGACAAATCACTGTTCCAAGGATATCTTGTTAGGAACAGACAGAGTGTGTTTGTTTATGTGTTTTTCATTGGTTGTTTTAGTTCGTTTTTTTTAGGCTCTTCAAATTGAATTCTGGTTAAGCCAGTCAAACATTTGGCTAAAAATTTGGCAGATTTTTCATTTGGATAAATGAAAAACGACCTAAAAAAACAATATCAACAACAAAATTGTATATTGTTTTTGCTAAAATATGAATGAATTTTTTCTCAAAAAAAATCTTCTAGAGGTAGAAAACAGAACAATTACGAAAGAAAGATTTATTTGGCCAACACACAGATTCAAATTAAGATTTATTGGTAGAGAACACATTGGTCATTTTTATCACATCAATAGAAGAAACTTTTTACATTTATTTCCTTTCCACCCTTCGTACGTTTCTGATTGTTTGTGTTTTGCTCTAGCAGAAGATAAATGAAAACAAATCTTTTCCTTTAACTGAATAAGATTTAGTACAAGTAAAAAGTATAGCATCATAAAGTAGAAGTAAAAATTCATTTATAAACAATTCAGTATTTATCATTTTTTGTTTTTTTTTCCAATTTGAAAATTGTTTTCGTGAACTCAGTCCCATTAAGTTGTTAAAATTTTTATCATTTAGGCGTCAAAGTGTCAAATTCTAATATATTTTTTAACACAAAATAAATATTGAAGTGTGTGATGTGAATAAAGTGTCTTCGTCTCAATCCCACATCATTTGGGCAATAAAGACATAAAGGTCAGACTATGAATTTAATTATTTATGTTATATAAATTATGTTGAGTTTTATCTATTTTTCGTATCAATCAAAAAGTGAAACATACGAGTGAAATTTAGAAGAGTAAAACAATATCGGGGTTTTAATGTTACTTATGTATCTATTTCGTTGTTATTTTGTATGATTTACATATTGATAATATTTGCCGACACAAATATCATGATAAATATTTGTCTATTAGTAAGAGATTGTATTTGCCATATTTGTGATTCAAAAATTATAAATTTTATTTTTTATTATATATTTACTGTTGATTTATTCCTTTACCTTTTTTTATAAAAAAAAAAAAATAATAATAATATTAATTTGTTTGTCATGCGAAATAAAATGACTCCATATTTAATTTGTCCATTTAAAATCTAGCAAAAATTTTAATTTCCTTTTTAACAAACCCTAAACATAAAATAATATTAAAAAAGTAATATTCATGAAAAAAAAGAAGACACAAAACAAATATAAAAAATGACTTGATAAAATATACAAATGTTCTTTGATGTATCTTAACGACAATCTTGTAATTTAATATGGTGCTAATTTTTCATAAACACGTTTACTTTTTTCAAATAGAAATCTAAAAAAAAAAAAGAAAATCCACCTTAATTTTAGTGTGGATTTTTTCATTGTGTCATAAAATCGTGAAATGTGTACTAGGGTGAATGAGTGTATGTGCTTAATCGCTTGTTCTTTAGCTCTTTTAGCCGGTTTGTCTGGCTATTCCGTTCGTTTTTCCGTTTGAGTTGCTGCTGGCAGTATCACTTAACGTTTACACACAATAAACGTTCTTAATTTATAGTAAATGACCAGGAAAATTTACAAGTAATATGTAGTGTGCCATCGTGTCAATTGGTTGGGGTCAAAATTCATGTTGTTTTTCGTTGTCACTCTCTATGCCGCTGACGTAGCTATTTTCATGTTTAGTTATTAACAATGCGGCGTCATATGAGTAAACACGTGAAATATTAAAATGCCAAAATTTAATTTCCGTTTAAATTTGTTTCCCTTGACTTTTATACTTAAAACGTTATATTTAATACAAAAAAAGTATGTAGTAATACTATGAATCTACAAACCTTTAATGTACGATTAGTTCTATGTATGTATGTAGATTCATGTATATACATACATTAATATATTTGTAAATGACTCTAATACTACTAAACATGACTTAATAAATTGTTCATTTTATTTTAGGCCTTTGTTTAGTTGGTTGTTTGGCTGACTGGCTGGTGTGAAAATGTCGTGTTAGTTAGTAATTTTTTGAAGGTAAAACTAGTAGCCAAAATAACATAATTGTTCCTGAATTTGTAATCTGCGTGTGTGTGTGTATATACATATTCATATATAAGTTTTAATAGTGTATTTGTTAGCATAATATTACAATGACAACAACATGACATTTATTAGAAAAAAATATCCTATTTGAGAATTATATATATATGTGTGTATGTGTTGGACTGCTTATTTTGTGCTTATTTTGGTATTATAACATTTAATAAACATGTCCATCTTAATTCGTGTTATAATTTGTAGTGGTCATTATAGTAAATTGTGCAGGAAAATGTGAGGTTTGTCCAATATGTAGGTTAAACTAATTTGTTTATTAGTTTTTTGTTGTTACTAATAAATAAACACTTAAAATAAACATGTCAAATATTAGGTCATAATACATCTTATAGTTTTTTGTCTATTATTATATACATACATATACAGTAAATCAAGGTGTGTTTTTCTAAGGAGTTTTATTTTACTTTTAATGCATCAAATCTTGTGATTTTTTTTCATCAATTAACTTGAAGCTCAAAAATAGTTCATAAGGTCATACAAATGAATATGAATGTAATGTTAAAATATTCCTTAACTCTTTCTGACAGATTAAGATTAAATTTATCTTTATTGAATGTCATTTAAATTAATATAAAGAGTTAGGGTCTTTTTTCAATATTTTATTATACCTACAAAATAAAAATATTTAACTTTCTTGTCCAGAAAATTCTATAGCCATTCAATTTATCTATCTATTTCCATTTATTCTTAACTTTTGTTTTTAACAGTAAAAAAAAAGATTATTCAATGGTTTAAAATGAGGAAAAAACTGCTACTAAGTTTAATTATATTTCAAAGAGTATTACCATCTTGGTATATTTTTTAATTGATTTGTTTATTAAATCTCTGATTACTATTACGTATACAATATTTATATTAAATTGTTAAAATAACTTTCTATTAAAAAAAAAATGTTATTCTAAATTTTATTTATATATAAATTTTATTTTGCTGGCAACACTGGTATATGTGTCTCTGTTAGAGAAATAACTAAAAGGAAAAATAATGTTTGAGTGAGAAAGTAATAAAATCGTAAATTAAGACAAATTCCTTTTCAACCTTTTAACTCTACAACTTATGGCTTTTGCTAAATGACAACGACGAGGGTCACTGCTGTTGAATGTCCTTTTAGACTTGTATCATTTATTTGAACCTCCTCTTCCTTGTCATGTTTTCCTGGAATAATTTTCATAGCTTTTTGTTACCATGAACATGTAAAGAAAATTAATGAATGTTGACTGACTAAATACGAAGCTGAAAGAAAAACAAAAATATTACAGATTCTTTTTTATGAATTTTATTGGAAAATTTATAAAAAAAATGAATTTATTTAAAATAAATTAATAAGTCGGTTTGCCATCATTGCACAATAATTTTTAAACAATTTTTTTTCGATTATCTTAATCTTTACGAAGTAAAAACACTCCTTTTTTTTTCTTATTATTTTTTCTTGTTTCTAATTTATTTTAAATTCGTTTGAAGTTTTAATCAAATCCAAATCAAATTTACACTTTGTTTTGATGTTATTTTCTTTTCAGATACAACTTCACACTTGAGTTTGCTTTATATTCAGTTTGTTTTTCTTTCTTTTTTTTCCTGCATTGTTTGGTTTTCTATTGTTTTTCGTAGTCTTGTTTTTTTTATTCTTTTGTTGTTGTTTTTCCTAGAAAAATTGAATTAAAAATTGAAACACCAAAAAACATCAACAACAATAGAATTCCTTTTTGAAATGCTCTACATACATACAACAAACTGCTCTACAGAATGTAAGAATCTCGGTCATATATTTACTTTCATTAAAAAATATTTTTAAATGAATTTTCAATTTCCTAAACACATATGTATGTACATATGCACAATGTGCCTACTTTTCGATTAGAAATAAAAAAATTCGATGCACCGAATTTGTGATTGAAATCAATAAAATATGAATATGAATGTAGAACAAAACTCAAATGCAACTTTGCATTTTTGAAGTTCTAAATTGTTCTCATGTAGAGTATCGAATGGTTGTCTTTAACCCAGTAGATTTTTATTTTCGTATACTGTGGTTAGTTAAAAAAAAATCCGTTTTGTATTTATTTATTTATATTTTTCTCACTTCAAAGCCACTTAAACATGATTTTCATTTTCGGGTTTATCCTTTTTTCATTTTATTATATTTCATTTTGATTTTGTTGAGGTATGGCAAACAAATGATTGAGGCGGTCAGGAAGGATGTTGTATATGAATTTCATTTTGTATTACTTTTATCTATATTTTACTTGTAAGGTATTATCCTTTAATATATTTAAAGGCTCTGTTTGTGCGAACCTTAATAAATAAAAGGAATGAACATAAAGTATAAGAAAAAACATTGGCAAATTTAATTTTAACGATATAAATAAACAAAAAAAGTAAAATTTTTCCATGACAATGATAGTCATAAACAAATCGCATTATCCTTTTTTTCGTTGTTTAATTATTTCCTTTTCAATTTAAATTTGTATTTGTTTTTCTTTTTTTTTTAACACTATACAAGTATTTTAAATGTTTTTTGTATTTGTTCCTAACGAATACTTCCTTAAAAAATAACTTAATTTTTTAAATTTTCATTTTCATTAAAACTCTATGTAAATATGGAAGAAAAAGGTGTTCACAACTCTTTATATAATTATATCTTTATGTGATATAAATAGGTATATAAAAAGATATATCCATAAGGGAAACATTTTTGAAGCAATTTTTTTAACGGCTGATTTTTTGTACCCTACTCTATGTGTTTGTCCTTATATTGTAACGCAGGGAAAAACCCCCACCTTTAAGTATACTGTTAGATGCATAAAGTAACACTTATGGCGACTGCCTTAAGAATAGGAATATTTTAATGAAATTTAACACAATAAAAATCATTTTCCATATTTTATGAAGATCGGTTCATAATTGACCGTAGATCCCATATAAACCTATTTCTGTAGAGCACCTTATACTATTGTTAGTCTTGGCCGACTATAACATTCTCGTTAATAAAAAAAAAACAAATTCCGACCAGGTAAAAAAAACTGAAAGCAAATTCGAGTTTAGAAAGCGGAAATCCATCTAGAAATTATCACAAATTGGAAATTGTATTACTTAATTCTAAACATAATACGCAACGTAATTCAAATCCTTTAATCCTGTTTATATATTCCTTCAAATCCTGTTTATATATATATCTTTTTATTGTTCCTTTTATTTTAAAAATTAAATATAAAAGATTTGAGGGATTCACAAGGTTATCTTGTTATCATGTCGTATTGTTATAAGTCATCAAATTTTTCAATTAATTCAAAATATTGTTATTGTTTTTCTTTTTTTAAATTGTATGACATTATGACCATACGACATGATAGCACTTATTGTGAATCCCCCAATTATTTATTTTTTTTATTAAAAATTCCCAATAAATATTTAAAATAAAATTTAAAAATTTAATACTTTCCTATTTTTATTTGGATTTTCAATAGGAAAGCTTTAAGATTTCAAAATTTTCAAGTTTAAAATTTTATATTATTCTTCAAAATTATTTGAAATTGAATATTAAAGTGTCTATTTATAAAAAAATGATTTTGAAGTATTAATACCTACTATATATTCATATGATTTCTACATTTTTTTTTTTTAAATTACTACAGTTATAAGTAAATACCTTTCAAATAAAACCTCACAAGTAACATTTAATATTAGAAATGAATATATGAATGGGTTTTCTGTTGCAATTTATTTCCCAAAGTGGAAAAGAAAAAAATAAAAAAAGGATACTGTTGTTACCATCATCATTACACTAGTTTGTCTATATAAATGTATTTATATATGTGTATGTGGGTATTTGATAAAGTTAATGCTGTAGCAGTGTCTGTGGCTCTAGTATAAATATAAATACATACAAACATAGTTTCGAAATTTTGTAGTTGTAGTTTTGTAAAGCAATTATACTTTAGCATTAACATTGGGGTAATTAAATTTTATAACATTTTTCGTGTAAATTATTTTTACGGCATCCCATTTTCATTCTATGTATAGCATTTTCATCTGTACCTTACTTAATTGCAGTTTATTTCGAAAATGCCCTACTCTCAAATAACATTCATTTGTAATACACGAAACGTAATAATAGTTCTAATAATTGAAATAAAATATCACAAAAGTAATTTTAAAGTAGGATGAAAACTTTGGGACAATAAATGAAAATATATTTTTTAAAAGTGATTATAATAGATGTAAAATATTTTATAAATGTTATGTTGTTATGTAAACATTTTTTTTGTTACACTGTAGCGTGTTGTAAATTCATGGTAAAATGTTTATATTTTTGTCTTTTTGTTTTCGGAACAGCTAATGTTGTTAATGTTAATAAATTTGCACTAAAAAATAAAATCTTAAAACTTAATTTCATTTCTCATTTTGTTAAGTACTTTTATACCTTTTAAAAGAAAGTAAATACATACACAAAAAGTAATGTTGTAAAGCATTTACAAATAATTTTACTGCAGGAAAAAATTTCCTTTTTTTTCTTGAATTGTTGTTTCTGCATGTATAAATATTTATTTAAATGTTATGCAAGAATAACGAACGGTTTTTTTTTTTTCTAAAAATTTTCCATGGCCTCGGTTTTTCTAAGTTTCTAGGTTAGTGAAAGATATTTATATATGTCTGTCCGTCTGTCTGTGTATCTTTTGAAACATTGTTAGGTCTTAGGGTGGACCGCGTTTCATAAACAAATGAATTGCGTTCAGTTTTGCCAATGGATATATTTAAAAATACGTATCAGGTATAAAAAATAAAAAAATCCTTATACATTTATATACCAAATGAATATTTTTTTTAATATAGGTACATATAAGCTACAATTATTTCAAAATAATGCCATTCTGTAATAAAAACATATTTTCTCCTATTTTGATGTTCTAAACTCGAATCTGCTTTCAGTTTTTTCAGCGGTGTGCAATTTTTTTTTTGAGATAAAGAAGGTGGACTAGGTGGATTCTGACGAGAAATATTTATATGTATATACAATTTAGGTCACTATTAAAGTTCAATTTATCTTAATTGGACAAACCGTTCTCGAGTTATACAAGGCGTGGTAGTAGTAATCATCCCCATAAAAAATCAATGCGTGATAGAAAAAGAGTAAAAGCTGATTTTTATTTATCACATTGAATTCCATAAATAAAAAGTTTCTAATGGTGGTCTAAGTTGTTCAATACGAAAACTATTTTATATTAATAAGTTTCTCCAAAAAATCACTAATCCTAACATTTTCAGTTAAATAATTTAATTGCCTTTAGATTATATTACATACATACATACATACTTACATACATAGATACATATAAACATATTGCCAACATTTTAATAAAGCTTAAAATGCAACAGATGTTATATTTCATTGTTATTGTTATTTTAAGAATGCAACATGTTTAGTTGATTGTTGGTAATAAATCTCATGACAATAATGTATATAAATATATATATATGTGTGTGTGTGTATAAATGAATTCAAAATAATCTCAATGATAAATAATGCAAAAAAGTTATTTAAATTTCAAAAAATTATTCAATTTATTTTACTTAATATTTTACACGCAAGTTTTTTATTTTTTATTTTATTATTTTTTACGGAGGGGGTAAATGTGTATGTATGTATGAATGTATGTACATCTTAACAAACTGAAACGGAGAAATGAGAATATGAAATCATTTCCATGATTTTCTATGTAGAATTTATTAAAAGGAAAAAAATCTTTGTCAACAAATCATTTTTTGACTTCAAGTGTAAATGGAATTGTACTTTGTGATGATTTAACTTTTCTACTGCAAACAAATATACACCCAACTACCAACATACTGAAGTTTGTGTGTCTGTACAGACACAGCTACCGGAGAGAATATTTTATTAAGGTACATACGAGTATTCATAGATATAAAGAAGTACATAAAAACACATATGAAAGTAAAAAGTCTTTATCGAGGGTTCAAGAATTAAATAAGTCAAAATCTGTTTTATGTTCCATCATATGAAAAACGTGAAAAACAAATTTATTATATTGCTACTGTACAGTGGTGAGAGTAGTCCTCTTTTTTACTTTAAACATTATGCAGATAGAAATATTTACTCTTCAAGATCAAAATATTTATGAGTATTTATAGAGTTATATTAATTTTTAATTGAAATGAAATCCCTTGAGTGATATTTATGTAAAAGATCCCATTAACTTTAATTCCCTCTTTAGATTTCTTTCGAATTATAAAAATGTTATAAATCTTTGCATATGCTAGAAAATACAAAAATATCTTTTTACAATTCCTCCCAATTTTTATACTTTTATGCTCATATTACAATTTTAAAAACAATAATTGTTCCCTTTTTTTGCACAACATTTCAACATTTAATTAAACGATTTTTTTTTCTCTATTGTAACTCTAAGATGTACAAATGTTCTTATTGGAAATAGAATACTCATCGATCGAGTTTACATCGATCCTTGAATAATTTGTATAAAATCT
This sequence comes from Phormia regina, assembly GCA_001735545.1. Classification (NCBI taxonomy): domain Eukaryota; kingdom Metazoa; phylum Arthropoda; class Insecta; order Diptera; family Calliphoridae; genus Phormia; species Phormia regina. The sequence goes on from MINK01004636.1 coordinate 9,529, forward strand.
CGTTGACGTTCATGATTTCTTTTAAGAGTAATTGATTGAAGAATATGAAGTAGAATTATAAGGAAACCAAGTTTTTCTAGTCTATGGCACACAGTTTTTCTATTATTAATTAATTTTTCATATTTTCAATACTAGATAGACAAGAATACATAGAGGAGGGCAAACTGACATAACTAGATCAACTCAGAAGCTGACGATATCTCAGAATATATTTGTATTCTTTTTTTATAATTTTAAAATACAGTAATGAATTTCATTGAAGCCACAATGAGTCATTTTTTATTGCAGTTAAGATGTGGTTGTTGGTTGCCTTGTGTGCTTTTTAGCTCTAATATGTTGTTTGTTTTTGTGACTTCTTTTTGAAATGATATTCTACTTTTTTGTCTGCATACAATAAATAGTAAAATTGTTTTAGTCGTATAAAAAAATACTCAAATATTTGTTCAATTAAAGTCACTGTAAATTTTCTTTAGTACACCTAAATTAAATTCAAGTAAAATAAATTGAAAAGTTGTTTCATTACGTTTTCGATTTTTTTCGATTACAACATCTTTTGCTAACAAAACAACCTGTATGATGATAATGATGATGGAAGTGGGAAAAGTTTATAATATTAATTTCATATTTTATGCGTTTTTTTTTTTAATTCGAATATTTTGGGTAGGAAATCATAAGTAGCTCTTAAGTACTGTATGTATATACATACATAGTATTTACAATAGCTATTTAAGCTATCAATTTTGTAATTCGTGCAGGAAAATTGCCCAATTTTACAAATAAATTACATACTTATATTAGTATTTCCATTTGTTACAAACGCACAAACTCTTCGCATATAATGACAAAGAAAGCGTTAAGGAAAATCAATGAGCCTTTATTGTTTGCCTGTTCACAAAAATACACACTCATACAATTTACACCTTCAAACAATACAAACTCAGTAGATTTCCTGTTAAAATACAAAATGAAAACAGTGAAGAAAAATCTACAGCATACTTAAGGGCATCAAGAAAATAATAAACGAAACAACAACAAGAACAAATGTTGATAATCTCTGTGGCTGCTTTACAATTCTAAAATTCGTTTAGAGAATAAACGAGCGGAGGAACAACAATAAACGAAAGAATGAATGGCAGAATGTTTGACAGACTGAATGACTGACTGCGAGATGTTGTTTTAAATAGTAGCTGGATATGCTTGTACTCTGGCTGACTGGCTGGTTGGTTGGATGACTGTTTGTTGTGCTTTGTTAGTCACTCATTGACAAATTCAATCATTTTTCCATTACAAGCGAGAATATTATTGTTTTTCCTTTACTCCGTTTCAGTAAAAAGAAAAAAAAAAGTGGAATATTATCAAGGCGTAAGCAAAGGCACGTTCATTCCTTTATTTGAAAACAGACTTTTTAATATCATTGAACATGAATAGTAGATGAGTTCAAAATCGTTATTTTATTTATTTATTTTTTTTCAACATTTACAATTTAACAGTTAATATTTATATTTGAAACTTAAAAATATGAATCACTCTAATGTATGTATGTATGTAAGTACGTATACAGAATTTATTATTTTTATTTATTTATTTTTTTTTTTTTTCATTTTCCCTACTCTATTCATTTTTGGCCTAAGGCCATACTCTAGAACACCTTAGATTGACTTTAGTGAGTATGTACCAATTCATTCTTCATTGTCTGTTTGTTTGTATATTTTCATATGTTAGAATGTGCGTATATTGTTGCTGTTGTTTTTGGTTAGTTTTTCCTTTTTTTATTTATTTATTTTTTTTTTTTGTTGAATTGATTACCGGTGATTTGTACAATGTAAGGCATTTAATTTTACAATGTATCAACGGTTAAAAACATGTATCCTCTAGCTATTTCCAACAAGCGAGTCAAGTTGAGTGAGTAGAGTTTTGCCATTAAATCACACTCTTCACTTCGTCACTTGTTTCTTGTTGTTTGTGTTTTTCTTGTGTAGAAAATCTTTAACAATAAACAAACCATTTTGTGTTCTAAGAATAAATAAAATAAATTCTATGTACATACTACATATCTTTGGTGGTATATATGTATGTATGTATGTATATGTGAATAGGTGTGAAATTCTCTTCTTAATACTCTGCTAAAATGTAATTTGTCTTCTTGTATGTTTTTCTCCACTTTTGGTTGTTTTTGATGTCTTAGGAAATGAGCTGAATCTTTCGGAGAATTTCTTTAACAAATAGGCTTATTTACCTTTGTTGGTTTTTAAAATCTACACATACACACAAATGTAGATATTCACACATACATAACCTTGATTTTTTTCTTATTTGAGTTTGAATAACTGAATGTCATTTAGAGCACATTTTGGTTGGTTTTTTAGTTTCAAAAGAAATAAATGAGTATAAACCATGATTAATATTATAATTTTTATGCAAACATACATAAATAAAATAAAATAAAATAATAAAAAGAAAAAAAACTAACAAAATGTGGATAAGATGAATTTTATTAAATTTTTAAAATTAAAAACATTTTTCTTAACAATGATCTTCATATATCAAACGTAGTAAGTATGTTAGAAATAATATATAATAACCAAATATTTCTTTGTTTTTTTTTTTTTTTCATGTACATATGTATGTGTTGTAATACGTACGAAGTACAATTGTAATATTTATTGTTTTCTTTTGTAGATCATCCATATGTATATCTGTTTAAATTTTAAATTATTTCATATTACTCATACGCCTAAGGAGGAAAATACTTAAGGTCAGTTAGTTTTTTTTTTTATATTTTAAAACTAATGTACTAAAATAATAGTTGAAGACAAAAATGAATATTTAAAAATTATAATTTAAACTACATATAAATACTTAGCAATGGTTAAAAATCTTATATACTATATTATTTTGAATGTAATTTGTATTTATATTTTTCTTTTATAAATTCAAATAATTAATAACTGAAATACGAGTAATAAAGATGCACACATACATATACATATTTATAATAACTTAATTTATTTTTTTGCCTATTTACATTTTAATTTTATTTCTAAACTTCTTTCATTAGAGTATAGAATAGAAATATTAGTTCCTAATGGAATTCAATCAATTTTCATTTATTATGATTACGAAAACATGTTTGTAACTAATAATTATAATTATCATTATAATGATGATGATTATAAAAAGGGGGTACAATGATACTTCTACATATCTCTGACTATACCTCTTCATATTGGCAGGAAATTTTATTAATTGTCTAGAGAATATTACCAATCATCTCACCCTTAAGACTCAATACAGCAAAGACAATGGCAATAAATTAAAATAAAGATAAATGAGTTTGTGGCTTAAAGCAAATCGATTGAAGAAATTATTTATGTGTATAAAGTTATTTCAATAACTAAATATACAAAAATACTTTTAAAAAAATATTTTTGCTATCTTTAAAATCTTTTATGATTTAATCAAATATTAAACAAAAAATAAAAAGGATTTACATTTAAAGAGACGGAAAGCAAATATTGCTTAATAATTGTTAAGAAGTATTTCACACATTATATAGTTAAACATAAAAAATGTTGTTTTTCCCTGTGTGGTATTTACATATACATTGAATTGCTTTATTTTAGCTTTAAATTAAAATGATGTTTATCTTGAAAAAAATATTTATACAAAAGATAATAGAGTGATTAACTACTAGAGTCCATTAAGTATCTATTTTGAAAATATAATTTATTATTATAATATTTCTAAAATATGAAAAAGTTTTTAGAGAAATAAAACATGTTTGCTATTTCGGTTAATAAACTCTGCAGTAAATAATAAATTTTGTGGGAACTGCAGTTGCCTTTGGGCAATTTATTTTTGTCATTGTTGTTCTTTAAAATATTGGATATTTGTAAAACGCTTCCAGTCTATGCGTAAAATCTTTTGTGAAGTGGTATGTTTACAGATATTTTAATAAAATGAAATTCCACATAATCGATTTCGTTAAAATTCAAATTCAATTGTTGAATTTTAGCTGTAGGCAAATTATATATGAGTATGATATGTCTTGTTCTACGTAATCAACTATAACCGATAGTGCAAATATAACTAGAGTCATAACCAAATAACCAACCCACCACACCACACCAACAACCAACAATTCTGTAACTCTTATCCTTATCCTGGTATTAAATTTTTTGTTTTTGTTGTTGTTGTATGAACATACTTGATATTTGAATGGGTATGACAACAAACCAAGCATAAAAGTAGTCACATTGTTTGAGTAAATTTTTATATTCTATTATAGACTTTCAATATTCAAGTGAATACAAACCAAAAATTTTTATAAAGATTCCTTTTACGTTTTCGTGTTTTAAACATTATTTTGCTGCTCAGCTAGAGGAAAATTTTCAAAAAATTCTTTACAACAACTATGTTGTATACTGAATAGCAAAAATTCTGCTCGATCCAGATAAAAACTGTTTTTTATTTTTTAGTTTTTTTTTTTTTTTTAGTACATTGCAGGATGTACGAGTACTATTGTGAAATAAAATTTAACTTTATCCTTTCAGGAAGAGATTCAATACATTCTGATTTGTGCTTTTATCTTTGAATATACTTATACATACATATATACATACAAAACACAATATTGTATTTATATGTAATTTCACATGTAAAATGGTTTTACAAAAACCTCAAAATTTTTATTTATATAAAAAAAGTACTTAAACTACAATGATAATTTTTAAAATATTTGTTTATTATGCGAGTATTTGTAGTACATAAACACACATGCATGTATATATTTTTATTTTTCTTTAAAATTTCTTATTCCTTTTCGCATCCTTTTGGTAGACGTACTTTTTGCGGAAACTTGGTGAGACTGTTAAGTATCGTATTTTTATTTTGTTTAAATTTCAAAAGGATTTTTAATCTTACCTTTTGTTTCCGGTTTCATGGTCAGTCAATCCATACAAACGAGTATAATATCGAGAAGGTATAACAAACAATCTTAACATTTTTTCTTAGTATCGTTTTTTTCTTTTATTTTGTATCATGTAATCACATAGATAGTCTTTAGATAGATAACACTGTTCCACACATATTTTTATTGGAATGTCTAATATAACAATTTAATTAATACTATGTTCACATACATTAGTTTCTTATTTGTTTTGTTTTTTAATACAATAAGTTTAATCATCAATGTTCATATATATCTTTTTATCTTATTTTTCCTTATGGCCGGTTTTTTTCTGATTTTTCTTACATTCAGTTAATTTTTACGCATCGTTTAAAGGGGCGTTCCTTCAAAATTTTTGTCTTTTTTCTGATTAAAAAGTTGAAGAAATTTTTTTGAGAATAATTTCTAAAAAAAAACCCGAAAAACAAATTTTTATGCAGAACATCAAATCATTTTTCCACTTCCATTTTTGTGAAATTTCTTTGCAGACCAGTGTAATCAATATTATATAAAGCTCAGTGAGGAATTAAAAGGCTTTCAGTTTGTAGGCTCTTCTCTAGTTTTATAGGTGTCTATTCTCTTTTTGTGGATATCATATATACATTTATGTACATAAATATGTGGATAAACTCTATTAAAATTATACGTGTATTAGTGGTAGTATAAACAAAATAGAATAATATAAGTATTTGTGTCCACTAAATAAGGCCTCTTTAAGGTATCTCTTACTTCTCTTATTTTAAACTTTGTAATTTTGTTACATCTCTTGTATTACTAAATAAATATGTACATTTAAACATACATATGTATGTATGTATGTGTCAGAGCTGTAAATGAATCATTAATTTTTGAATTAATTAGCAAATCTTTCATGCGCTGAATTAGCTAATTTTGAATTAATTAATTTCACAGAAAAAATGAATTAAATGAAATTTCAGTTAATTTAAATGAAGTCAATGATTTGAATTAATTCAAATGACTTAGAAAAATGAATTCCAATTCAAGTGAATGATTCAGAAATGAGTTGCAATCAAATTGTTGCATTTTGGGTGACTGATTTCAACTCATTGTTGAGTTCATTTGAAATTTATTGAATTCATTTTTTGTGTCAAATAAATTAATTCAAAATTTAACTAATTCGTAACGAATTAAAATCAAAAACGAATGATTTATTTACAGCTCTGGTACGTGTGTATGTTTACAGTATTTATACGAAGTATGTTTAACTTCCGTTATATCTAAGGGTATTTTCAATGTGGTTTTCCGCATTATTTGAGACAAAAGTTTTTTTGATTGTGTGTGATAGTTGTTGTTGCTATTTCTTGTTTTACTTGCTAACGTTATAATAATCTTGATTTTGTGGTCAATTGAATTCTCAACATGACTTTAGGGCGGACATGAACAACGTTAATTTTGAAATTCTATAACTTCCTTTCCTTTTCGTTAGATTTGTTTTCTATTTATTTAACTTGTGAACATTTTTCTGTTATATTAGTGAATTTTTATTATAAATACTTGATGTAATTTAAAAGCCTATTATTAGTAATATTTATTACAGTCATGTATATTGTTGAATGAAATTGTTTTTACATTTATTCTTAATTTTACAATAAGCAATAAACTTTATTTTTTTATGATTATTTTTGCCAGATTAAAAAAAATCATAAAGCAAAAATAAGAAAAATTTTAAATTTTCCATGATTTGAATTTCATTATATTTATAATTATTAAGGTTATTATTTTGTAATGCTTTATTTTTTAATGTCTGTTTATTTTTACAGATAAATTTTTGTTAAGCTAATGCAAATAAAAAAAAAGAAATTCAAAAGTAAAACATCTAAGCAAAAATATATGAAATTTCGAATCCCTGGAATAAGTTCAATCAAATATGAAAAATCAAAAGAACTTATATACATACAAATTATTGCAATTTTTAAATTATTATAAATAAGTTTTATATTTATAGTCATCCTTTTGTAAATGTAACTACAATATAACAAACTTCTAATGCATCCATGTAACAGTTTTGTATTATACTTTGCTTAAAACAAAGTTTTCAAAATGGAGAAAAATATATATAGTAGAAAATGCTTATACCAATGCACAGTGGGGTCAAACGCAATTCTGTTGGTGGTAATAAGACTCTGAAATTAGTATAGTTAAATTCCTTCACTTTTTCTCAAAGTTTCGATAAAGAAAAAAAAAAAAAAAAAAAAATCGTTATTTATACATTTAAAAAGAAAATGCATTGTAAATGTTTAAAAAAGAAATTTTGAATTGATTTATGTTTGGCACCCTACATTTTTTTTTTTAATTTTGTTGACGCTATTTTAACTAGAAATATATTTTGAACAAATACAGGATAGCAGATTTCATGATGAAAGTAAATTTTTTAAACGACTTTTTCAATTGCATAAAAAAGCACATTCGCATAGTATTTTCGCCATTATTTCTAATGCAATGTATAAAATATATCGATTTTTCAATCCTGCAAAAATCATTAAAAATCTTTTAAAACCGATTTTTCACCATTCCCGAATACTTATTCAGATAATTGTTGAAATTCAAGTCAAAATATATTTTTAAGAGGTAACTTAGATGAGTAAGCTTAGTTTTTCCTTATATTGCAAAGCAATTTACAGAAATACAAAAATCTTTAAAATCGAACTCAAGGTAGTCCAATTTGACACCCAGTAGATTGTCTTGTGATATCACAGGATGACTACAATATATTTTCATGCAACTCTTCCATAGCAATAGCTTTGGAGATACAGATTTATTACCAACAAAATTTTGACCCCATTGTGCTACGTGATTATTGTCATCAAAATGTTCACATATGAACTTTTATTAGTTTCATTTATACACCATTTTTAATTGAAATTAAGAAAATTCCAAATGAAATTGAGAAATTTTAAAATCAGATTGAGAAAACTACTAAAAGGCAATTAATTTCATTTGGAATCTTTTTTTAGTCTTCAAATGGGAATTTTTATTACATTTGAAATTTTCTAAATTTCTATTAAAAGTGGTGTAGTCGTTTTGTTGTTTTCCTTTTTTTTTCTTTATTGCAAAAATATATTTGGTTCAATAAATTCTCCAATACTGCTTAATATATTTTCTAATATGGTATTACCTTCAATATAAAGTTATTTCATTGGAATCATTTCAATTGTATTGAATGGTATTTGTTTTTTTGTTTTTTTCTTGTGAGAATAATAAACAAAAGGACCAATTTGTAGACAAGGAAATGTAATAAGAGCCTGTTAAAATAAACCAAATGGAATGACCAAAAATGATAATCACATATTTAGTATCTATATTTAAATATATCGCATTGCTACGAGGATCTTCTAAAGATGTCCATTAACTATATTTTTTTAGAAATCTAGGTAATAATAAAAAAAATGGTTATTATTAATAATTTTAATATACCAAGTAGAGTAAACTAGACTATTATCTAGTTAAAGTTAAACAAACAAAATTCTTTGGAATTATATATATATATATATATATATATATATATATATATATATATATATATATA
>MINK01004639.1:0-14890 GCA_001735545.1 Phormia regina
GTCGAATAAAAAATTAGTCAAAGTAACATTAATATTCTAGATAAAGCCAAATGTTTTTTGTGTGCAACTCAAAAATTTTTTCAACGTCAAAGAGTAATAATAATATACCGATTTTTTTAATTTTTATATTTTTTAATCCTTTGTATTTCATCATAGGACTTATTATTTTACCACAAAAAAATTATAATTAATAATTTTATAATTTTACATTTATTTAAGTTTTTAAAACAAAATCGATTTTTAAAGCTGAATAATAGATTTCAGTATAAAATCGTTGTCATTTAAAATTCTTGTAAAGTCAGAAAATTTAAAAACAAAAGAAAACAAATTAGAAATTAAAGTTAAGTAAACAAATTGTTTGTTTGTGAAATTTTAATTATTTGCAAAAATAAATAATTCCATCAGCAGCAGAACTCCCTTTTTAGAAATTAATAACGAAAAATTATGTTAATATTAGCTTTTAAATAAAATTTACACATTTGTATACAATTTATTCATATACAATTTCATTTTTAATTTTAAGGAAACTTTTCTATTTTTGATTATTTGTTTTGATTTCTCTTTGAGAACATAATTTCTAGTGATTATACCATAGAATAGAACTAGAAGTTTATGTGAGAGCAATGCCTTACTAAATTTTCAAAAAATTTACTCATTTTTTTTTAAAAACACAAAAACAAAATATATGTGACTACATTTATTGTGTTGTTGTATGAATTAGGTTTCTGTCAATTGAATTAGGTTTTTTTTCTCTCACATAAATATCTAGTTGTTAATCTATGGATTATACCTTCTGTAGTTATATTATGATTTTTAAAGAATTATTAATTACAAGTGTTTGTATTTTTATTTCAAGATAATTTCAAAATTGAAGAATAATTCTTTACACACATTTTACTGTGTACAACCTCAATTCATGTGGTTTAAAGTTTAAAGTGATTTATAAAATTCAGTTTCAATACGTTTTTATTTGAAAGAACTCAACGTCGGGTGTTTCTAACACGAGTAAACACTTCAACATTCTGGTGATTTATAAAATACGAAATTCATAAAGGTGTTAAAATGTGGGGTGTAGTCAGTGTTGTCAGAAATAGATAAAAAATCCCTACATGTAGGTTTTTTGTCGCTAAATTAACGCCGTAGCGAAAATCGCACAGATTTTTAGTTTTCATTAAAATGTAGGTACTTTTCCTGTTAAGTTAACTTTTATGAAGTAAAATCTTATGTAAATTAAATCCAATAAAGAGGAAATATTTTATTTTCGTATTTGTGAACCGGTATAAACGCGACGTGTTAAAAAGTAATAATGAGACGATAAATTTTAATAAATATTATTTTCTATGGCTAAATTTTCCGAACTTGATAATTAGTATTTTTATAAAAGAAATGTTTCCCTCACAAAATTGCAGCAATTTAAAACAATTTAGCTTATAAAGAGTGCGATTGAAAAAATCTTAACATACATAAAAAAAACTTGGAAACGGTTAATGATAGAGATTTAATTGTTTTTATGTTTAATTGGTAATATGCTACAGATCATTGAAAAATGTAATTTTTATTCTTTTAACCACTATTTATGAACTTTTGGAGGCCTTTTTGGAAACGCTTTCATTTGAGATTTGATTGTTGATGAAAATTTACTTTTTTGGAACAGTCTGTACATCTCCTCTTAAAATCTTCAATATTACGAAGTGCCTCTTTGGTCCTCTTCAATTTTCTTTTCTCAAAAGTCCAATATCTCTTCAGTAGTCTTAATTCGTGGTAATTTAGAGAATTGACAAAAACTATGTAATTGTTTTAGCACCACTCCAGGGCATTCTTAAATATTAACATGATGCCAAATCAGACCAAAAATATGCAAACTCATTGTGCTCTCGTATGAAAGGAAAATTCTTTTTTTTTGAAAACATTCTTTGTTGTATTTTTCGGTATTTATTAGGATATCCAATCGATTAATCGCTATTCGGTTATCCGATTAATTTTGGTCGATTAACTGTTCGAATAATTAAAAACTGTCTATTTTCGAATAACAAATAAACCGAATAATTTGTGTCGAACAACCGATTAACCGTAATCTAGTTTTTTTTGGTGTTATAATTTAATATATTTTTTATTTTAAATTCAAATTTATGTCAACATCATGTCTAAATTGGATAATTGACATTTCCAGCAAAAATAAATACAATTGATTTTTACTTTTAAAGTCTTGTGCTAAATAAAAGTGCAAATAAAACATAATTTCACCATTCATGACTTTCTTATCACTAAATATGTATCAAAAATGGAAAATTTATTGGAATCATCCGACTTTGCACTATTTCTGGGTCCCACGTTTAGATTCTTACTTCTATGAATATTATTATTTTTTTTTTTTTTACTAGGACATTTTATTTTGCAAAATGCGACATTGAAAGATTTAAATTTTATAAATCCTTGAACTTGTGACAATATTATTTGCTTTGGATCCTGCAAGGATAATAAGGCTATGAGCATGACAATATATTTATCAAAAGATAAAAATATGACACAGAAAATAAGAAAAGTTATATTAAAAATACTGATTTATTTAACTTGAATTTGATAAACATTTATAATAATATGCCTAAAGTCCAATTTTCTAAAACAATGGGTGATAGATCTATTAGAGAGACCCCATATTATATACATTAAGTCTCTAAATAACTATTTCAATAGATAACATTTTATAAACAGTGTTATTTATATGTCTAATAAGTATTACTAAAACAATTCGGTTAATCGAATAATTTGGCATTAATCGGTTATTAACCGATAAACTTAAAATCCCGAATAATTATTTGTCAAATAAACCGAATAATCTGAAAGCCCGATTAATTGGATACCCTAGTATTTATATAGCCCACTGTAGCAAATAACTGCATAAATCTTGCCAAACCAGGAATTCTTTAGGAAATTTAAACTGCTTTTCGGTCCTAACTTATCCTTACATATCCTTGAGGATCATTAACATACACATTTTTACCAGGAAACTGCAAAAAATCCGTTAGTACATACGTTTCGTCGTGTGTTTTACAACATCAGAATTTTTGTATGAAACTTGGTTTAAATTTCCGTGGCCTAATCTTGGCTTTTAAATTTTTTGCAGCATCCCAGTCTTAAACATTTTGGACTAACCTCAGTACTAACCTAACAGAGGGATTTTTCTGCCAGATGTAATTGGAATTCTTTTCAACATGCTTTCAACTTTTGCAGCCTTCCAAATATCACGTGAACTTTTTTTCTCCCCGAACCAATGTATCCTATCAATCATCGAAATCTTCTGATACTTTTTAATAACATTGAAAACAGTTTGACAACCCACATTTAATTCTTTGGTCAATTATTTGTAAGACCAATTTGATTTTTTTTTAATAGTTAAATAATTGATAGCACGTACATCTTTTTCGTCAGTTATTTTGATCAAACTCACAACAAATCAACATGGTTGTCATTAAAAATATGGATGTCATTGAAATATTTTTCAAAGATAACTAGATCAAAAAAAATTTAATATTGCTTCGGAAAAAAGTTATGAGGCAAAACGTGTGTTAAGATTTCTCCCATCGCATAAGATTTCTCCCTTCTTATATAATTTAAATTGTTAATTTTTAAGCATTTTTTATGCATTTGGTATTAAAACATGTAGGGATTTTTTGTAGTGGACAATTTTTCTGTAAGTAGGGAAAAAATCACATTTTTTCTTCAGGTGTATTTATTTTAAACAAATATTCGCTGGCATCACTGGGTGTAGTGATTACAAAATAAAGGCATAAGTTTCGAAAATTTTTAATAAAATTCTAACAAGTTTGAAAATTAAAAAAAAAAAACACATTTCCGTATAACTACTATCCCGGGTTCACACACAGAAAGAATACTAAACATTCCTTTTACTTCTCTCGTCTTCAAAGTGAAAATTGCGGCAATGTGTGAACGCCGACCTAGAGAATTATATTGTACGATCGTATACGCTCGTTTCTCCGTCCCCTGTTAAAAATTTTAATATCTGGCTTCGTTAGGACTTGTAGGAAGAAAGGCTTTATAAGTAAGCCGAATTTTAATTGTCTGCCATATCTTAGAGCTTTAGAAAAATTCGGAAAGGGAAAAATGCTTAAATATGACACATAAATCCGCTTATTTCCGCTCCTCGATAAAATTTAAAAATCAGTCTCCGTTAGGATTCGTAGAACGTGGGTCCAATTTTTTAAAATATTTATGCGTAGAAAATACAAATTTCTAAATTTTTGGTGAAACATGCAGAAATTTGGACTAAATTTTTATTATGTGCAAAGACTTTTCCTGCTATACCAGATTTGCATATTTTTCCTTTGGCAGAAATATGGAAAAAAACGAAAATATCAAAAATGGACATAATTTGGATTTAGCTCATGAAAGGAAAAAGTTTGTGAAACGATGTCTTAGAATGAAGTAAATTTATATTATTTGGGAACATCGATACCCTTTTTATCTCAAGACAAACAGACCACCCTAATGTACATGGTAAACATTTTTTAGTCTTGTCATAAATCGTATATACTATGTATATACGATTTATCTTCAAAAATATAATTTTTACCCATTTTCAATACCTTGACTAACACAATGAAATGTAATTATACTATCCCTAACACCAGCCCTTTTTCAAATGATCATAATTTTAACAAAATCCAAAATTTTGTCAACAATAAAAATTTCATCAAAAAATATAAATTCCGCTAAATATCTAATATGTTACAAAAGCTATAGTTTTACACATAGTAAAATATAACAAAATTAATAATAAACACATTATTTCCTAAACGATTTTTGTCTAGCGAAAAAATAATCTTCATGCTATTGGGAATGTAAATTTCCGAAGATGGTCGGTCTACGGTTGTTGTCATCTAGATATCAGAAAGTTGAGACCAAAAAAAGAATTGAAAAAGAGAGACTTTGGTTAGAAGGAAGATAATATCGGCCTACTTCATTCGCCGTAAGCCAACGGCACCCTTTTAGTCTATTGCCATGAAGAATCCTATCAAGCTACTTATATCCATTCTCGATAAGCTATCTAGCTTGTCAACGAATCGGCTGCCTAGCCATTTGTGATTACTTCTTTGTAGACATGGACAGTGACATAAAATATGCTCCACTGTCTCTATTTCCTCATTATCTTCGCACATCCTGCAAAGACCGGAGGAACCTATCTCCCAATTCCCTATCATTCTCCCTATAGGGCAATAACATGTCAGGATACATTTCATGGTTTCCGGTTTTCCCTTTTCATGCCCAATTGTAGATTTATATAAACATTTCCTGACCACTGGTCCCCATTTGGGATAGTCAGTGTAGAATTTTCCCCGAAATTTTACACTGATTATCAGGGCCGGGATTACATGTGCACATGAGTCAAAAAAATTTGGAATGTCCTATTCTGATTGATTCTACAAGTCCTAGTTCGCTTAGTCTAAACAATCTCCTTGCCGCCAATGGGTAGATGCTGCAGAATGACGTCAATCGCCGCCTGAGGTGTACTTCGTATGGCACCTGTGAATCCAATCGAAGCATATCTATGGAACTTAGACAGCAGCTTCCTACGACTTCCTATTCTCATTGCCTCCCACCAGACAAGACATCCATACGTAATAATTGGTCCCACTACCAATGTGTAAATCTAATTTACTACCAGGATTCTTACCTATGGAGATCCTGGATGTGTAGTAGGTGTTGAAATCTCTATTTAACCTTTCCTGTGTATTCATCTTCCAAGATAGTTTACTATCGAGAAACACTCGAAGATATTTTGCCCAATTTAAGTTCAATTCCCCTTAGTACCGGTAGCCTAAACAGCACAATCTTGTACATTCTGGTGAAAAGAACTAGCTCCGTTTTCTCCGGGTTAACCCCTAAACTTTTACTAGTAGCCCATGAGGACAGTTCGTTAAGTTCATACTACATGACGTCGCTGATCGTGGAAACTTCCCTATGGTCAGTATAACAACGTCATCAGAATAGGCAACGATTTTTCGTCCTCTGACTTCAAATTGACTTAGAATGACATTGACGGCTAAGACTCATAGTAAAGGCGAGAGAACTCCTCCTTGCGGTGTCCTTCTAGTCACTAACTTCCTTATACATCTCCCAAGTTCGAATTTCTTATGTATGTAAATTTCCATTAGAAAAAAAAAAGAATAGTAAACCTTTATCAAGCATAAATTATTTTTTGTGAATTATTATAAATAATAAAGTGAAAAACCTCCAATGGGAAAAAGTGGGATTGGTAAAATTTGAACTAAAAAATGTAAAAATTTTCGAGAAATTAATCTTTTAAAATTTCTTTGAACTATACATAAAAATTCTGGATTATATATATATATATATATATCAATATTAATTTTTAATTATCATTCATTTAACTTTACTATATCTACACTATAAAATATTGTATTTTAAACATATTAAGTAATTTTGTTTTCTTATTTTTTCTAGGTTAAATACTGTTTTAAGTATCACTCCAAAAAAACAACAACTCGGCCTAGTAAAAGCTGTAAAAATGCATTTTTTATTTTATTTATTACAAATATTTACTTTGTAAATGAATATTTCTTTAATCAAAATACCCATAATAAATAATATGTTTTATTTTCATTGAAATAAAAATGCGTAATTTATTATACAAACTCCCCCTACTGTGGACATAAATCAATTCAGGGCAAATCTCAAAATTTACCAAAAACACCAGGTCAACAGAAATCAGCAGAAAGTTACTTTATTGTTTTACGTACAAAAATCTTCACATACTTTTAGGCATTATATATATATAAAACGTAAGTACAGTGTTGCCAGATGTCACGCGATCTTTTCCCGATATTTTTTTGAAGCCCCACGCACGTGTTATGTAAAAAAAAGGCACATTTGTTTATACTGATTAGATTCTTTATTTTTTTTTCTTATGAATATACTACAATAATGTAGGATTTTTAAATTAAATAATAAATGTTTTTTTTATTACTTTAATTATATACCGCAATAATGAATGCGTAATAAAAATTTAGAAACGTCAAATTTTATTTTCTTTTTTCTTCTTATATTTTCAATACATATTTCAAGAAGCGTACATACACACCCACCATTAAAATGATGTCTTGTATGTATCGTTTAAGTGGTATATAGTATATATTTGGTAGGGCGGGGAAAGTGCTTGTTTTTTTATTGTTATTATCAAGAGACATAAAACAAAGAATATTAATTGTAAGATTTTTTTTTTAAATTTCAAGATTTGAAAAAATTGTTTTTTTTTTATGCAATAAAATGTGAAATTATAAAAGTTCTGAACCCCTTTACAATACACATCAGTTACAAGAATATAATACATTTCTTGTTATTTTTCCAATATTACTACTCTTAA
This sequence comes from Phormia regina, assembly GCA_001735545.1. Taxonomy (NCBI): domain Eukaryota; kingdom Metazoa; phylum Arthropoda; class Insecta; order Diptera; family Calliphoridae; genus Phormia; species Phormia regina. The sequence continues at coordinate 7,403 of MINK01004639.1, forward strand.
TTTCTGACGAGATAGTTATAGGTATTTGTTTTTTTTTAATATCTTGATTTTTTAAGGGTCTTTGTTGTTTTTTGTTTCATTTTTTAATATAATTTTACGTAGTTTTTTTAAAATAAAAATTACATAAACATTAATAATAGTAAAGAGGAAATGAAGATAACTCAAAGAAGCAAAAAGAAGAAATTATATATGTTTGTAAAAAAGACGAAGGAAAAAAAGTAACATAGTATGTTTATATTTTTAAAAAGTCTACATCTAATCATCCATACTCTCATTGTTTCGATCAGGAGATGCGTTACCATTTTTGGGTGATGCGGATCTTGATCTGGAACGTGATTTGTTATCATTAGAAACAGAACGATCGCTAGAAAGACAAATGAAAAAGAAAAAAACAAACAAAATATGCATTAAAATTAAGTAATAAAATATATTTAGATTTTAAAAACTGGGAAAATAAAGAGATCTTTTTAATTTTACGCACCATTTTTTACAAGCAGTTCTTGGTTAAGGAACTAAACAACTGATTTTTTAAGGCAGAAGAGTTAATATGGATTATAGATAGGTATAACAGAAAAATGTTCTCATTTCGGAAAATTGTGCAAAAACTGTAAAATGGGGCGTAATATTTCAAAAATCAGTAGAAAACAGGTGAAAGAAAACAAGACGAACCAAAAGAGTTTTGTTTTTAACTTCTGCTTTAGAATTTGTTTTAAATTGTAATTGGCAAACGGAAAATAATTTAGAATTTTCAAAAATTTTAAATAGATTGGAAATATAGTAATAAATGTATGTATAATATAATAATGTGGTAATGAGAATAACGTACTCAACACGAAGTGTGAGAGACGGCATCAGATAACAGAGATATAAGAGATGATAGTTGACAATTCATGAGAGTATGTACACCCATCCAATAATTAATTATAGAAATTATAATTATGTGCAATGCAATCAATCAAATCATTGTTATATTATTGTTGAAATCAATCGAGTGTTGCAACACAAAAAAAATAAATAAATAAAAAAAGAAAAAAAATCATTTATTTTACATTGAATGTGCACATAAATAAAATATAAACGGAAAGTAAAACTTACCGTGAGCGGGAGTCTCTTCTAGATTTAGAACGGGAACGTGACCTGGATTCACGTTTGGAGTTGGAACGTGAACGAGAACGCGAACGGGAATCACGTTTAATAGAACGGGAACGAGAGCGGGAACGGGACTTGGATTTGGATTTTGAAAGTTCACGGGATTTGCTAAAAGTATATAAACAATATGTATATTATTATATTTCGAACTTTTGAAACACAATTTCAATTCCAACGAAAACTTACTTTGAACGTGAACGGGATCGTGATTTTACTGGTGACTTAGATTTTGAACGAGCACCACGAGACTTGGAGCGACTGCGTGACTTGGAACGTGAACGTGAAGAACGGCGAGAACGAGAACGAGAGCGTCTGCGAGAACGAGAACGTGAACGTGAGCTTGATGAACCTGATGCTCCACGTCCTCCACGACCACCACGTCCACTACGACGATCTTCTACCAAACGTATACGGCGACCATTTAGATCCGTATCGTCTAATTTTTCAATAGCAGTCTTCATATCAGAGAGCGAAGCAAATTCCACAACACTAAAACAAACAAAAGAATAATTAACAAATATATATTATATTGAATTTGAGAGTTTTGTCGTTCATAAACAAATCGATTCACAATTGAATAGATCAGTAAAATAAACGATTTTGATTCATTCTTGCTTTTTGAATCATATCATTCAGTTTTGCATTTTGCTACTTGTTTCAGACAAAATTTTGTGATTTTATGTTTATATATACAAATTTATTATTTTCATTATTATTATTATTATTATTTTTTTTTTAATGTAAAAACAGTTGATTTACATGCCTATTCACAGACAATATTGTGACTCAAAAATAATCATAACTCACATAAATTGTGATTATGGGCCAAAGAGTGAAAATGTAATTATACATATATTTACAAAATTCTTACCCACATTTCCTGCTGTTTCTCATCGGATCTTGCTGCCTTTTTTGCGAATTAGCCATTCTTCTATAAACATTTGAAATTTTTATACAAAATATTTTATTTTTAAATTTTAAATTCAACTAACAAGAAAAGTCACAATTTATACTTAACTTAGCATGTAAGCATATTTTATGACTATGTTAATAGAATACGGAGTTATGAGACCGATTCACATTAATATTCATAACTTTTAGTCATAACAAAATTGTGACTTTTAAAAAAAATTTCTATGAATAGGCATGTTAAAATAATTTTTTATCCACACAGAAGCAATATGGTCAATTAAAAGAAAAAGTAAATGCAATTACTTTTTTAATTGTATCAGTTATACAAGTGTACATAATTCAAATTCTTTTTAACAATGAAAGAATTTTTCTTACAGAAATATAGTAAAATTTAATGAATTCTATTTATTTCAATCACTTTTAATTGAAAAATTACTTTTTTTCTGTGCACTTAAAGATAAAGCCATTTATCAGCTTTCAATTGTTTTTCTAATTGTATTAGTTAATTAAAATAATCAAAAATAAGTAAAACTTAAATAATCATCTGAATAACTGAATGTACAAGATAAGATATGTATTATCAATAAATAAAATAATTGCATATATACCATTCGTAATTTAAATAGAATTTTAATTTATTTGTTAGAATAAATCGATTTTGAGCGATTTATTTAAATAAACAAGTATTGAATTTCGTCTGTGCATGAAACAATTGTTTAAGTTTCAGATATTATGTTTACTTCCATCGTTCAAATTCCGTTCAATACTAAAATCTGAACGATAAATGAAATGAGCGAACTGAAACATTTTACCATTCTGAATGATATGAATAAAACAATAATGCCAAAAAATAGTAAATAGAAACTTACCCTTCATTACGTCTCTGCTTGTGGGCATCAGCATAGGTGACTTCTCCGGCTTGTCGCATATAGTCTTTAAGGTCCTATTTTATAGAGATATAAACACGCCATATAATAAACACCATAGAAAGAATAAACAAAAAAAAACTTATCGTTAGATTGTTTTAGTACGACTTTTTTATGTAACAAAGAGTTAACACATTTGAAAATGAATAAACATATTCAGCTGATTGCTATTATTAAAACATGTGTTCGTTGTCCGTATTGTCCCAACCACAATTTTTAAAATTACGAGATAATATAGAAACGAAATCGATAGACCATCAACTGACTGACCACATGAAGTTGTAAGAAATCCATATAAATATATCCTCATCATTTCCTTTTTAATGCTTTCCTAGCCTGACTTCCTGCCTGACACTGCGTACGCATCGCTTTAGTTTTGTGTCCCTTACACCCATTTTAGCTTTAGCATGTTATACACACAAAACAGCTGAAATATTTATTCAAATTTCGTGGTGTTTTTAACTCTTGATTAAATGAAAAATATTTAGGAGAACAATAAAAATATTAAAGATATAAAAAACTTAAAAGTACAACTTTTTGACATGGTTGAATTGAACAGTTCTTACATAGGAGACATCTGTTTTAATTTATGGACCAACCAATCTACCAGAACCAGAAGGATATCATTCAACTGATCAACTGACCAATTTAGTGGCACGTGTTTTTATTATGTATGTATATAGGTGATGGAAGGGTAGTTGTTAGAAGTACGCACATACATAGGTGGCCGTTTCTCATAAAAGCTGTAGTAGTAGCGGTAGTCAGTAATAACGCATACTCTTCACACCTCAAACACGTACGACGAACACGAGTTTTTCCTAGGAACTGTTCTACACAATCGTAATATGGGCACACTTCAACATCATCATCATCATCGTCTTTTTGGGGCACACATTTTGAAAAAGTAACGTTTGTTATAACCAATATTTTTATGATAAATAAATGCTAAATTTTCGCAGTTTGTACGATTTGCCACGACAGACAATGCTAATCACTACTGTCTGAATATATTCTTTTTCCAGCTTCCATTAGCCTTTGTATAAGAAAAAAGGGATCATAGTGATGGTGTAATGGTGGTAGTAGTAGGCGACATTAGTTATTAGCCAATGACATCTGCCATAAAATGTTTTTGCCAGAAAAATGTGTTTAGCCTACACCTATGGGCGGATGAATAGATGAGTATAGTTTGCCAACCTCACTGGAAAAAAGTAATGTATCAGTTCGCTATAAAAACGTACTGCAACTGAAAAAGAGAGAAATGTGTAACGTCTCCGTTTAAAAAGAGACTAGTAGTATATGAATGTCAAAAGCCGGTCAATTTTTGAAAGCATCTGCTTAATTAGGGCGAAAAATTTAAGCTTTCCTGTCTTGGACATGGGAAATTGTCCTCAATCACAACATCGTCTTCGTAGTCGTCTTCATCAAGTCAAAGAATCGCTGAACGCAGACAAGTAGGAAGAAATTAAACACGTTTCGCCAGTCATCGTGACTTCAAAAAAGTAAATAGTATGTAACCAACAAATCCCCTCTTCTTTTTCGTTCACTTTATTTCTAGCCTGGTATTAATAATAAAAAAGTAGCCTTCTTGGGAACGTTTTTGCCTGTCTGATCGCCTCCCATCCCAGTATGCCAGTCTGAAAGCCTTCAATATTATGTATATATTTTGTATTAGTCACGGTTGTTATACATTAGATTCGCTTGGTTTAACTGGATAAGGATTCACATCAAAATCTTTATGTAATTTTATATATTGTTCCAAAAGTTCAATTGATCTCGCATTAAATTCACAATCGCACAATTCGACGGACCACTGCATCGAGTACTCCGAAATCTTGTGCTCGGAAATGACAAAAACGAACGAACTATGTATGCTTTCAGAATTCTAGAATTAAATTTTTATATTTCAAAAATATTAAAAATTTGTTTAAAAAACTTAATGAATTTAATTTTTGATATACCTAAATCGATGGTATCTTTCATACTTTCAATTTTAACCACACAAACACAAACGTATAAAATAAAACAACTTCAACATTTACGGATGACCATCATCGTATTTGAATGTAAAACATCATCGGATTATAGTAGAAAGTAGTAGTCGTTCATAGTTAAAACAGGGGAGGATGGATCTTTGTTAGATTTTTTTTTTTTTGGTTTTTTAATATTCCGCGTGGCATCGTATCACAATGATGAAATTGTCTTTTTTATAAGCAAGTGACTTTAGTAGCTAGTGTTTTATACTGTATTATGTGATCATCATTATGATCCAAATATTTCGGAATATTCTTAAATTCTCGTTCATACGCAAAAATGCAATATAACATTTGTAAGTATCTTCTGCGTTGAATGCAATAATTTATGTTTACGTTTAAGAAACCTGAACTTAATTGGCATCTCAGACAAAAAAATAGTCATCTCTATGCAAATAGGAGCGAGTACAATATTTAACATAAATTTGATTTGATCATTATTTCTTCATCTGTAAGTCACACGACATTTATAGGGTTGAAAGCGTTTAAATCATCATTTAGAAAACATTAACCAGCTTTTATCAATATTATGGTTAGTTTTTTTCGTTAATTTCAATGCTTTTCACCATCGCCATTTATGTCATTGTTATCGATAGATTGATTGGCATCTATTTGAAAATATAACACTTTTGAGAACCCACATAGTTTATTTACTAGGCTATCTTAATAGTAGCTTCCGTTTGAAGTGCATCTCTGCATTTGACCCATTTTGTTTTTGTTCACCTAATTTGTTACACCACTTTGTTATGTTTCTTAGGACACGCACTGTATTAATCGAAGGGCGATTGATGGATGATGTACCCAGTTTATTTGATGTGCATTTGGTAGTGTGTTTTGGTCGTTAACATTTCAAAAATAGAAATAATTTTAGGGGGAAATGATAAGTCAGTTTCATTTTAATTCAAACACATTTAGATTATATACAAAATATTGAAAGAGGATTTTCAAGGATATATTTGAAAAAATATATACTTTTAATAAAAAAAATATATTTAAATTTTTAAAAACCAATAGTTAGTTTTAATTAAATTAAAAAGAAAATAAAAAATAATAAACATAAAAAGTTGAGCTTAAAATGGAATTTAGAACGGTAGGTAAGAAATAAGTTTTTTCTTGTTTTTTTGCATCATGCAGGAAATTTATAAATGTATAATATACCACACTGTATATTGGCATACTATGTGTAAAGTCAGAAAAATTAATATATAATGTTAGTATTATAAAAAATACACGCAAAATTTATATATTTTTAAATTGTGGTGAGTTTTAAAATTTTTAATAACCAATTTGCATGTATTTTTAACGACAAGTTATAAAATCAAATGTTTTAAAATCATTTTGCTTAGAATAATTATTATGTATATATGAATGTCTTATACCCCTTCAAAACTTTTATAGTATTTATATATTTAAAATAATTCATTGAATTCGAAGTCAATTAGGGATATAACACATTTGAAACCATTTAAACTATTTACTACAGGTTAAACTAAGGTACTATTTGAGTAGAAATGTATTCATAAAAATCTAAACATACCTGCCAGCTAACACGACTGGATAAATTCTCTACGATAAGACGATATTCAGTGCGCAATGGTGGTCCATAACGGGAATTAGATCTGTTGTTTTTATTTCTGAAAAAAAAAAAAAAAAACAAATATATAAATAATAAATTCATTAATAAAGTTATCATAAAGAAGAAAAATGGTCAAGTCAAATAAAGCTAAAAGATGGTAGAAAAATTTATAAAATGTACCAAACGCTCATGTGCTGCAACGTCATAACTCATAATAATTATTTTTTAGCGGTAAAAAAGGAAATTATCTTTGAGCACACAATATTTCATATATTCGATTTTTAAACGATTTTTCTTAATTTTACTAATATACAGCCAAATAAGTACAAATTGTTACAATAAAAGTATTTAAGTTCATTAAAGAAAAGTGTAACACATTTTTATAATTTGTTTGTTACAACTTGTTAAATTTTTGGAATTCGCTTTCTTTTTTTTTATTTTCCAAACGCATTTTTTATATTCAAAGTTACATACATAAATTTATGTATATCAGGGTTGGAGAGGGAATCAATATTTTAGGTAATTTATTACATGCTCAATTACAATTAACCAGTAATTTGTAACTGAAAATTTCAATTACAATTATAGGTTAATTGTAATTGAAAATTTTAAATTACAATTACATATAATTGTAATTGAAAAGTTATAATCACCATTACAAGTAATTGTAATTGAAATTTTCAATTACAAATTATCTTCGAAATGTAAAAGTTTTTTAAAATAATAATCATAGTATGACAAAAAATATTCAAAATTATGGGAAATAAAAATTGTACGATGAATTTTGGCAATAGAATTTCGATAAAATTTAATTTTAATAGATTTAAGAGGGCAATTAATTACAATTATTTTCAATTACCTTGTAATTGGAAATTTCCAATTAAAATTACTGTAA
>MINK01004646.1:0-11785 GCA_001735545.1 Phormia regina
CTCAGGAACGAAGCTGTGAAGTCTCAATTTTTTAATCGTCCCTTTATTCTTTATCATTCGATTTTTTTATATTAATAAAGTTCTTATTAAGGCTTTTTTAAAAAGCATGTTTACCAGTGCTAAGTGATTTTCATATGCTATTAAATATTGAATATCTTATTCATATATAATTTACTTTATTTTAAAAAAGTCTATTAAATTCACAATTTTTCTGAGTAACGAATCTTCCCGGTCCAAAAATTACGTTTCAAAAATCAAAAGGTGATTGAATTTTTTCCAAGAGTAATCACACTTTATTTCTCATAACTTCTAAAATATTCATTGTACAATTCTTATTTTTATTTCATTTAATAGAAAAACACATTGACTCAAAATGTACAAGTAAAAAAATTTACTCAAAAAGTACAAGTAAATTCGAAAGTTAAAGCATAATATCTCAAAAAATGGTATTTTAAAATTCTTAAACAACATATGTACAATGAAACCTTTCTCTATATTTGTGCTAAATTTCAAGTTGGTTTAGGAGTTATGAAGAAAAATACGGAAAAACACACTTTTTGTATGTAAAATTTAAAATATTTACAAGAATTATTTTGAAATTATTATTAATGTGACTTCAGTTCATATTTTGTTACATAACTTCTGATCTAAATAAGAGCTCATTTACATTGGTGGTTTTCCCCGGAAAAAAACTCTGCAACTTTTATGTTTGTAGGAAAGAGGTGTACAGAAGCAAGCGGGGAAGAAAATCTGCATGTCGTCGTAAAGCTAAAAATTTCATGCATTTTTTTAATTTTTTTTTTAATTTTTCTGATTTTTTTTTTAATTTTTCCATTTACACACAAAATTTAAGTGTGTAAATAGAGACGGATTTTGAAGGAACTTTAAAACAAAATATCATAAACAAACCCTGCGATAAACCCTTATTGTAAATAGGCTCTAAGAGTCCCACATTAAGATTTGCATAAAGTAGACGTATTAATGTTATATAATTTTTTTTAGCATTTTAAAAAATTCGTTTTCGGAGATATAATGGTTTATTTCTTGTAAGTCTTATTTGGACCTTTGAACTTATGATATAAGGTGACTATATATCATTTTTAAAGTAATGTCATTGTTTTTAAAATTACACTTTAATAGCTTTTTATTTTCTATAGATTAGGAGTTATTAATAGAGTTATAGATATTATTTTTGTCAATAACTCCTTAAAGTTCCAACTTGAAATTTTATATCGATATGGAGAAAAGTTATACATAATTTATTAAGAATTTAAAAATACCGGTTTTTGAGATATAACAGTTTTGGATTTTTTGTGTCCAACTTTGACCTTTGAACTTTTGATAAACTTTTTGTATTTAATATACAGCAACAACTAAAGATCTACCATGTTTATTTAAGAAGTTGTTAGAAGTTAAATAGGTATTCATTTGTAAAGTTTTTAATTTTTTTCGTTTTTTTAAACCGTTATATTTCCGGACCGAAAAGAAACATGGGTCGGAAATTTCATCTTTTCGGTTAATGCTTGTAACGAGTTTCATTTAAGACCTAGATGTCAAATCCGATTGCTGTCCATTTTGACATGGATTCACTCTATTATAAATTAAAAAATGTTTATATTAATGTATCTTTTAAATTTTGTTAAAAATTCAAAATCTTTAAAAAATTTCGTCAAACATTTTTCTAGTATCTCCGATTTTATAAACAACATTTTATTTCTATTCTGGAGCATGAATATATCACATTCATTTCCATTCAACTTTTTCACAATCTTCTATACAAATTAGTCTTCAATAAAAAATGTTTTTATTTTCTACAAACAAAAACAAAAAAAAAAGAAAAGAGAACAATTTAAGTTCTATTTATTCCTATTACAACTAATTTGTTTGGGGATTCTCGTCAAGCTTGACAGAAAAACAATTATTTGTGCCAAATACTAATTGATTTTCGAATTCATTAAATGCAACAACAAATTGTGTGTATTCTATTTTATTTAATTTTCTCCTTTTTTTTTTGTCTCTTTCGAAGTTCGATTAATCGATCAGTTAATTCCCCCAATAAAATATATATATAGTGCCTTTGTGGCTTGCCACAAGGAAAAAAAAGTTCCATTTTTTTCTGTTTGGCATACAACAGAAATTAATGGGACAAAACATGTCATGGGTCATAAACAATGACATTGACATGCTAAAGTGATAATATCTGCAGATATTAAACATTTTATTGGAGTTTTATTTTTCATTTTTGGAAATTTTAAAAAGAATTTATTGTTTTTTTTGTAGAAAGAATTTTATTTTAAAACAAGTGTTTTTTTTTAAAGAAAAAAGTATCACCACTCACTCTTCAGTTGATTATGAATTTATACCCTTCTGTCATGTCATTCGAATTTTATTATTTATTATTCTATTAATTATGCAGTAAAATCGTTTCAATACGTTTTTACCATATTATTATCAAGTTTATTAGGGGTTTTCATTTGAATTTGGGGGCTCAATGTTAAGTAAAGATTCAAGATTTTCCGCCTATAACGAAAATTTTATAATTTCATGATTGGTTAAATTTAAGTTAATTGGACTTTCTGAGGTATTTATTCACAATATATCTTCTTAAATTTAGCTTAATTTATCTATCTCTTAATAAGAAATTAGGTATTAGGTCTGAATCATTTCCTTTACCCCTAATAAAATTTCTGCACATTTTAATGAGTTACTTTTTCTTGTTTTAGACCTACCCAAAATAAACTGATTATTTTTTTTATCTGTTCACTTATTTCCATGAATTATAAGAAATATTTTTGTTTTATTTGTTTCACTACCACATCATACTTTATTATGTGTTGCACTTTAAAACACGAGTAGCACCAAGAAAAAAATGCAACAAATTGTAGCATTGCTACAGCTAAAATTAGCTAAAATACAACTTGTTATTTTTTGATTGCAGCAAAAGAGATGAAAATTATAAAGAAGAAAAACTTTATTAACGTGTGGCGTCGGTAGAATATTGTCACTCAACACTACAAATATTACTATAAATTGCTAATTAAGTGCTTCAAAATAAATTCAATTTTTCATGGTGATATGTTTATGATATTTAACCCATTTGGAGCTGGGAAAAAGAAAATTGGTTTTATGGGAAATATACATATATACATACTTTTATTTCAATGAAATTATTAATAAAACTTGAATATTTTATTCAATATTTAAAACAAATATCAACAAAAAGTAAAACGTAACGCAAATTGATTTTAATAAATGAGGTACATTAAATGAAATTTATAATATTTTTCCAAAAATTAATTAATTTTATGTACGAATTCATTGTTTCAATAAAAAAAAAAATAATTAAAATTCTAGGAAAAATTTAACGTCATTATGAACATTACATTCAAACCAAACATTAAATTTATTTCTTAATAAAATAAGTAAATCAGTTATTTGATTTAATGTATTAATACATTGAATTCCTTTATTCAATGTACTATTACATTGGTTTAATTAAGAAGATGCATTGCACAATGAACAAAACCTTTGAATCAATGAAATATTTCATTATATTATTTAAAAATAAATGCTTTCTAACGGGAAATAGAATAAAATGAGAACAAAATCAAAACAGTTTATTTTTATCTCTTAATAAGAAAAAAAATAGCAAACATGTTCTCGATCACATCTGCAAATGTAATAAAACATTATAATTATGGTATCTATATTTAGAATATTAATTTTTGTTTATATTGAGTTAATATGTACAATTTAATTATTTTATTTAATATAAAAACTAAAAATGCAGAACATGCTATTTATTTTTAATGTATAGTTTCATTGGGACGAAATATGTGTTCATTCAAATCAATGGAATTATTTATTTTATTACATTTAATAAACGAGTTCATTGATTCAAAATTTTATAAATAAACTTTCGCATTGAATTTTAATATCAATTAATGACAATACATTTTTTTAATGAACCTGTTCATAGGGTTAAAATTAGTGCAGAAATTCGTAGAAACAATGAACTTTTTCTTTGTATTTATGTACCTTTTTGGTTCAGTGCGATCTTGCAGAATTTCTATAGCAAAATTCTTGAAAAGATTCTAAATCGTTTGATATATAATTATATATGTCATTCATCGTTTGGCTTCATAAGCGCCATTTCAACCGACACAAGGACGGGCACAAGGATCCAGAAATTTTGTTCTTTGAAGAAAATTACAAACGGAATAACAGATTATTATACTACCTAAAGGGTATAATAATAACAAATGTTTTCAATTTATTTTTTTTTTTTTATTGGTATATTTTTTGTAGATCGCTTATAACATAAAATTATAGACCAGTGAGCTTTAAATTTAATTTAAAACCTTAAAACTATTTTAAATGTTAAAAATTCGTGGTAATAATTTTCCGAGATCTACATGTTATAATTCGGTTCGTCTAAATCGACCAAAACATAATCTTGTATTATCCTACAATGTACGGTGGGCAGAATCAAAATATTTATGAAATAAAACTGATAATTTTAATGAGCAGATCGGAGCATGCCGGTAGCAAAGAAGTATCCGATTTTAAATTTGTTTGGGTCTTAAAGTAAAGCACGTCAAACATAAAAGTTTTAAAAGCATTTCACATTTTTCTTCAGCCGGTTTTAAAGATTTCCTTGTTTTTCATTAACCCCTTTAAAAAATATTGAGTTATTCGCATATAAATTTTTTTATTTTCACAAAACTTTGTTCCAGTTTTTTAATAACTATGATCGCTAATCATAAACAAACCCTGCGATAATCTCCAATGTAAATGGGCTCAAAAAATTAAAAAATATATTTGAAAATTATGAATTTAATCATTGGTATATAAATAAAAAACAAAAGAATATATCAGAAGAAATGATATATACAAAAATATAATTTTAAACCATAAATCAAGTCAATTTTCTTAAAAACATTAACATTTTTACTTGAGTTATCATACTGAAAAATTTAAAAGCAGGGGTTAATGTAAGGTATACGGTTCAAGAAACTAAAATGTTCCTAAAATACATTGTAAATGTCTTTTTCCGGAACAACAAAAAATGTCAGATTCCAATAATTTTCATAATCCAAACTTGTCTAAAATTGATTAGAATTTTTGTAAATATAATTCTAAACACCCGGTGATCATTTGAAATTAGAAAATGTTCGTAACAATCTTGAGTTTTTCCACATAAACGAGATTGTAGCCGTTTTTTTAATATCTTTGAAAAGTAGCAATTCAACAGATTTTGAAAATTATAAATGTATGGTCAGACTAGGCAAATATTTGAACTTAACCTAGATTTAATTACATGTACAATTTATTTGTATTTTACGTTGTTTACTCTTACAAAATATCTGAAAGATGAAAATAAAAAAAATTTTAAAATGAAGTTTGTAAGGCAATTTTAATTAAATATTTGTCCAGTGTGACCAAAATCTAAGTTTAATTTGTATGAATATTAAATATTTTATTTCTTAAACAATTTAATTATACGCAAATTAAAAATTAATAGTAATAAATATAATAAAATATCCCACGAAAAAATATTAGTAAAAGTTATAAAATCATTATTTTTAGAACTGGTGTAATCAGAACAACTTCAGATTCATTTATAACATCCTCAGAACTAGTGGTATCAAAACTAATTCTGACATCAATGGAGTAGAACCTATTTGTGGTTCTAAATTTCATTTTTTTGGAGAACTAGTGCTTAAAAACTAACAGCTGTATTCACAAAAAAATAATGTATGTTTGATAAAGGTTTACTAACTTTTTGTATGTAAATTTTCATAAGGAAAATATAGTAAACCTTTATCAAGAATATATTGCTTTTTTGAATACGGCTGTAATTCGGTATGACTTTAACATTACTTTTGATAACAAAACAATCGTTCTCGAATGACTTCTTAGAACTGATTAAAATAAATTATATACAATATTTCACAAATTCAAGAAAATAAAAATAAACATTTACAAAACTAAATTAAACTTAAAAATGTGATTTAGGAAATAGCTCGTTAGAATAAAATATAAAATATATTTATATAGATCTGAATGTGACAATTATGAACAAAGATCATTGATGAAAGAACTAGTTCTAGAATCGTTCCATAGAATGGGTGATTGCAAAAACGGTATTTTCATGGTTTCTGGAACTAGTTTAGATATTTCATAAAAAATTTTCAATTTTTTCGATTAAACATTTTAAAGTTTTTACCTAAGGTAACTTTATTTCCAAATAAAATAATGTTTGTTCTAATTATAAAAACAAATCATATAATTTCAATATTTTGCTACATAACCCAATTAACGTTTTCAATTACATAAATCTCAATTACCTTCGATTTGTTTCATTGGACTTAAAGTACTCATATAAGGTGAAGACCAAGGATCTGTGGTATAACAACCATAATCCGTTAAATTGGCAGCTAATCCATTGTTGTCAATAAATGACATGGATGACATAATGGCACTCGTACATTCTGTGGGACCCATGATATTCGATGAAGGTCTCATATAAACAGCTTGATGCATAACACTTTTTTATTTATTTCAAATATATTACAATTTTCGCACACAAAATATTCGTTTTTTTTTTTTTTATTCAAAAAAGAGTATATTATTTATTATATATTACGTATTGATTTGTTTGTTTTTTTTTTAACAAGATTTAATTTTAAATTTTACTTCTTATAATTCTACTTCGTATATATTTCAAATGTCTTTCATTTAGCTCATATTAGTGTCAGATATTTGCACTTTAATTATCTTTTACACTAATTGCTTAGAATTTGTTTTATTTAAATTTAATTAATTATTTATTTATAGTAAACTTTTTTTATATATTTATTTTTTCTTAATTCTTTTTAATTAATCAATCAATTCGTTAACAACACCTGAAGTGTATTTTAATTTTATTGTTTTCTAAACTTATCTGTGTTTTCTTTTTATTTATTTAGAAATTTTCTTTTGTTAATTTGAAATATTCACACAAAATCATCACTATTATTCGATTTAGCAAATTTTTTATTTTGACACTTTTCACACTCTACTACGACTAGGCGAAAAAACAAAAAGGAAAAAAAAACTAGAAATTAATTAAACTTTCAACAACTCATTCATGACCGATAGGCGCGAACATACATTTGATATCAACTCATCACAATTGTTGTGTCGGGCATATCATTAGCAACAATTTTTTTTTTAGTTGTGATTTGTTGTTGATCCGTTAAATTGACACTCTATTTGCATATATATATATATATATATTTTTATAAATATATATTCCGTAAATATACAAATATTCCTTTAGTATTATTCCGTATACGATTATTCTAGTTTGCTTGTTAAGTGTGAAATGATCCGTAAGCGTGGCATCGATCAATTGATATTATCGTCTTTAATGACAAACAACATGAAGGTACATATCTTCTCTTTCTCTTAAAACACATACACACATGCTAAAAAGTAATTAAAATCAATTCTCCCCGGTCACTTGGGGCCGTATTTGTGATGTTTGCAGTCTGTATAACGGGTTAGACTAAAATAAACAGAAGGAAATTGTTGTTCTTACAATAACATCATCCCATTCATATTGTTGTTTCATATCAACGACTACAACAACATTTATTAAAAAAAACACACAAAAGTGATGAGATCTTTCTTTTTGGACCAATAGCATCACATCACACAATTGCATTGCATTCAACGTTGTACTAAATGCAGAGAATGAAAATATCACAATGTTGTTGCTCAATACAAGAATGAGTGGAATATGTATCCATTTATTATTTGTTTACATTTAATTTCTCTTTGGTTTTCTTATTTTTCTGAGTGGTTTCCAAATGTATTTGGTTGTTGTTTCTGATTGGTTACTAGATATAAAACAGTTCTATACCTCCTAATAATGATGCCAGATTTTGTGTATTTAGTTCTATGTTAATTTTAACTCAATATTATTAATTTTCTGATGGAATTTAATTTTTAAAAGTAACAAACTAAAAAATTATTTAAATGAGAGTTTTAATTTTATTTCATATTCCGTCGGTATTTAAACAATTCCGTTAGAAAATTAATATACGCGTTTATTGAGGTCAGAGCAATAAACTACAAATAGCTCTTTAATCTTTTTCGCGATTATTACCAACATTAAACGTCTTTGCCATAAAGTCCACATTTATCCTAAATTTTGTAGGATAATTTAACAAAACTTTAGAATTTCCGAAAATGCATTTTGATAATCTGTCTTGAGAAAAATCAGCATTTTAGGTCAATGATCGGCACATATATGCCTCTCCTAGGCCATTATTTTTAAATAACCAACTCGAATGTCAGCAAAATGCATAACTGAGAAATAAAAAATCTTTCAACAAAACTGGTTCATGTCGTTTTTCCACACAAATTTGCTAATCGTCGGAAGTATCCGCAATTTATTTAAAAAGATGATATTGAAGATCGGTTCATAATTGAACATGCCTTCCTCTTCTGAAGATTACTTTGACGTGTACAAATCCACAAAATACTATTATTATGTTAAAATGTATTTAAAACAAATAAATTTTATAAAGGAAAAAAAAATGACTTTTAATTATAAATAAAGTTTTATACTCGCTAGAGGAAGTAGTTAACAGGTTCAATTTTCTAGGGAGGAAAAAGATTCATACAAGCGAATAATAAAGTCAAAACAAATTACTTGGATTAGTTCGAAATCTAAACTTGTTTTGGTGAACTCAAAGGCTTCACAAAAGATCACCCATATGATCTTTTGTGAAGCCTTTGTTACGCTTTTCAAAGATTCATATCTAATCCAAATTTGGTTGCCAATGATAATAGTATCAGATAAAATAAATAGACGTAGTGCTTAGATTATCTTTACTTTATACTATAATCATGGTCGGTAATCCATTTTGAATCATAAGAATAAATTTACAAAGCCTTAATTGTATAGTAATCATCTTGATATGGCCCAAGAATTTGAATTCTGTGAAATGTTAATGAAATCTAAATGGAATTTCGTATGTTAATATTTAGAGCTATAAATATTTAAACAAGTAGAGGTATTTTAATGAAACTTTGTTACAATATAGATAGAGAATATTCGAAATCCCAGCCCTGGGAAAATTTGTTTCAATAATTGACTATTTGTCATTAAAGTGGCTCATTAGATATTTTTTGTGTGTTTAACCAACATATTGAGTTACATTGCCAATATATTTTTTCTTGATCTTGGCTTTGACATTTTTGAGGGGAACCCGTTCTCCAGAGAGCCACTGATCTTGTTTTACATGCATTAGCGTAAGGATTTCTTTTGAAAACATTACAAAAATGTTGCAGTCCGGAACAGTTTAAATTCCAAATCAACTCGGAAACACCTCAGATCTGACATGTGAAATTTAATTTAGATACCTGCAGCGGTTCACAAGTTACAGAATTATTACTTTGCAGCAGTGAACTTCAGTGGTGAGACAAATTACAACTAATAGTTGTCACGTATTATTATTATTGTTATTATGCCTATTATTACCATAAGAATTAAACCTCACGCAATCAACAAATTGAAATGGGTAGCGCTTTTGATGTTACTGGTGTAAAACTACATCAACTGAATGTTTGGAAATAATGAACGTCGTATCTGAACATTAATCTGCAGATGTAATTTTAGAACACATATTGCCATATACATTATACGATTTCTACGTCTCCTGATTTCATCCATATATATGCTATGGTAACATTATTTGTTACCGTCAAACAGATAGAAACCAATTACGATTGCAAACTTTTTACCCTCTAGCGAAAGTCTAAATGGTTAAATGAGCTTCACATCACCGGGAGCGATAAGTCGGCTCTACGAAGCCTAGAGTATATCTTATGTATTCAAAAATAAAATAAACGTTAACTTTAAATTAAATTAAAAATGTTCATATACAATTTATAACAAATAAATTTAATCCTTCAGTGTTGTATTCTAGCCGTACTTTCCGGTTTGGGTATCTAAAAAGGGACAATACCTAATACTCATTTCTTATACAGCACTAATGACAGTGTTGAAGAGTATAGGTATAAAACTCCATGGCTATCCTTCCTATTGAAAAATCAAATTCTTATGAGAAACAGGATTTTTAAACTTTTTTTTTGGGATTAACAAAAATTACTTCCTTGTGGGGGAAAATATATTTACAGATTCCGTTGTATGCACTAACATGACCAGAATGGAAAATAATTTTTAAAAATATTTTATTTAAGTCATTTAAATATTGAATAAAATACATATGTATGTGTGTATGTTATTCTTTTCAAAGAAACCGCTCAAAAATTTCACTCAAAACTAAATGATCATTTTTTTTTTTTTGAGAATAGCAACACCCACTTATAATGTTTGTTTACTTTATGCGTATCTATTTGTGTACCGATCTGGAATATAGAATATTCATTGCCTAATTATTCAGAAAAGAAATTCTAAATGTTTTCAATAATTTGGTACACAAATACACAATCAATTGATCGTACATTTTATGGGCAATCTGTTTTTTTAGTTTACTTTTTTTAAAAAATGTACCAACCTACGTAATTTGTTTTTTTTTTTTTTGTATTCTTTTATATATATTCTTCATTGCAATGTACTGGATGAAAATGGGCATCTTTGAAATGTTGTATCATAAATACAACAAAAGTATTAAGAGGGCAAAAAGCTATTGAGAATATAAATGATAGCACGAGCTATAGGAGGGTGTTCTACACGTATTATTCATTCAATGTTCTATAAATGTTTTCTATTGAATGCCGTTGGATAAACAAAATGGAGTCTGGTGCGTTATTTTTTGTTATTGATTGTTTATTTATCATTGTTGTTGCAAACTTATAGTATGGGATAGCATAATGTCTACCACCAATATTGTCATTTACGGAAGCAGTTTGAATAGGACTTTTTTTAAATACCCATATGTTCAAACAATTTTGTAATTTTTCATAAAATTGTTCAGCTTCTTTTTAATATTACCTCTAAGCAATATAATTCATCATTAAAATTGTATCAACGATTATAATATAATTTTCATTTAAACAAATTTTCAGTTTGCCCTCTAACAATTACTACTACAAATATTACGTAGTAAAATTTAAATACCAAACGATTTATTTTTATATTGTTCTGGCTTTAAAAAGAAATCCGTACTGTGTTCTGGTTTTTATCATTGGCACTTGAATATTTAGTTTTACCTGGTCCCTATCTAATAAATATACAATAATTTACTTCTACAGGTAAACTGTTTTTATTTATATTTTTGTTTAATTAAAAACACAAAAAGAAAATTAAATGATTTTACTTACCACAGTTCTACTGGGAGCGTAATATCTATGGAATAATTAAATAATCTTTAAATATGTTTGAAATTTCCACCAATTTGTATGTTTAAATTATTTAAAAATAATATTTAGAAAATAAAAATAACTATTAAATTGTTTAAATAATGACTGCATTTAAAATTTAATTATACTCGATTTCTTTTCATTTTTTTAAACACTAAATTTAAGGCAGCTATTAAAAGTTCTTAAAAGTTTATTTTTATAGCCACATTTAAAAACAATATGTAGTATTCAATACTTATTTAATAATAAATTCGATTATTTTTATATTTACCTAAAACACTGAGATAAATTATCTTATACATACTACGTTCCAAATTCCCATTACCTATTTAGTAAAAATTCCTGAACATAAAAACCGATTCCATAGCTAAACGCGATCACTCAAATTTCCTATTATATGAAAAAT
>MINK01004653.1:0-14008 GCA_001735545.1 Phormia regina
AAACCATCCGATAAAAGTTAATGGTCAGATGTTCTTACATTTAGCTTATTGGTCACTTTTGGCTTAACTTATACTTATAACAACCAAAAACAGTCAAAGTGAACAATAAAATCCTAACTTTAGTTATTGGAAAGTTATAGTAACGGCCCTTAAGCGGAATTTTTGTTTAAAAAATTGTATATTGCATAGTTTTAAGGGAAGTGCTTCAGAAGTAATGACTAAGAACTATAAAAGAGAAACATCCTACCAATGACATCCATGGGTTAAAAAAATTTTGCAGAACTTTTTTTCACCACTAAGTACAACAAAATGTTAAATTCATAAATTTTTCAGTTCCTTGTTTGCTGGATTAAAATGTGATTTTTCACATTAGTTAAAATTCTTAGAACTTTCAAAAATTCCAAAATTATAACTGCAATCAATTTATATTGAAAAATATAAGCTCAAATTCCTGATCTTTAACATTATCAGTATATCTATTATTAGATAAGTTTTCTTAATAGACTATAAACAGCTTCTATGGAACATCTTAATAGAAATCTAACCTAAATCAAAATATTTGTGTTCAAGGCGATAATTTAGAATCAATTAACTTTGTTTTTTAGCTGCTGAACATGATGAAAGCAAAACTAATGTGGCTCCCATTTTCTTGGTCAGCCTTAAAGATGCCGAAATGTTGGAGAATACCATGTTCCGGTTCCTGATCAAAATTATGGGTGATCCAAAACCTAAAGTACAATTGTAAGTATAGAACAGTTTAAACGAATATTTCCAATAGTATAAGGATTATAAGATTTGGAACTTTGAAACTATTAGGCAAGATCTTAGTGATTTGAAAATAACAATTTATTATTTTATGCTACCATTTTAGCTTTAAGGATAATAAGGAAATTTTGGATTCAGATCCCAGACGCCATATTGTACGCGAAAAAGACTACTTGGGTTACTATGAATTGGTAATCAATGAGGTAACTAAGGAAGATGCTGGCACTTATCAGTGCAAGGCATTTAATAAGTTTGGTGAAGCTTTTTGTGAATCTACCGCCACAACAGTTGAAGATAAGAATCCTTTCGGTTCTTTGTCTGGTCAAATTTTACCTCCTGGCGAAAAGCCTGTATTCCAATGGAAACGTAATGGAGCTCCTTTTGATCCTGAGGAACGTTTTAAGGTTTTGTTTGGCGAAGATGAAGACTCATTGGCTTTGGTCTTTCAACATGTTAAGCCTGAAGATGCAGGTATTTATACCTGTGTAGCACAAACTACGACTGGAAACATTTCCTGTAGTGCTGAATTGTCGGTTCAAGGTGCTATACAAACCTTGAATAGGGAACCAGAAAAACCTACTTTGGTTATTGAACATCGTGAAGCTAATACCCATGTTGGTGGAACCGCCATTTTGGAATTGCAATGCAAAGGTTTTCCCAAACCTGCGGTGCAAGTCAAACATGAAGGTGAAATTATTCAGGTTGATGAGCGCCACAAGTTCTTGTATGAAGACGATGAAACTATGTCTTTGCTGATCAAAAATGCCACCACCGAAGATGCTGGCATTTACACAATTCATGCCATGAATGAATTGGGTGAAGACACGTCCGAAATTAGTTTGGTAGTAAAAGCTCCACCTAAAATCAAAAAAGTCAAAGACATCACTTGTCATGTTGGCGAGACAGTTAAGATTGAGGTCGAGGTTGAAGGCTACCCCAAACCAATTTTGAATTTGACCAATAACGGCAAAGACATTACTTGTGAGAAGAACATCAAAATCTCAGAAGTATCTATTGGCAAGAGCACTGAAAAAGTGGTCATCGAAATTGTTGATATTAAGCTCTCGCAATCTGGTAATTTCATGTTAAGGGCCACCAACGATTTAAGTCAAACCTCAGAGTACTGGAACTGCACGGTCCACTCGAAACCGGTATTTGTAAAGCAACTCGAAGAGGAGTATGTGCATGGAGAAAAGGAAACGGTTATAATGACCTGCCGTATCGATGCATTCCCCGAAGCCAAATTGACCTGGTATCAGGAGGGTAAAGAAATCAATCTAAAGAATAGTAAATATTCCGTATCCTCAGACGGTAATGCTTATACTTTGAAAATCACCGGTGTGACCAGAGTAGATGCTGGTGAATATTCAGTTAAAGCCGAAAATGAACACGGTTCATCGACCAGCAAGACCAATTTGCTGATCAAATGTACTCCCGAAATTACCAGCAGTTTAAAGAATATCACCGTCACCGAGGGTGATACAAATGTTATGCTCAATATTACCATCGATGCATATCCCAAACCAAGTGTTAAATGGTATATTGATGGCATTGAAATCGATGAAAAACGTAATGAATTCAGACGTCAAGAGGAGGGTCATGATTATAAATTGATCATGAAAGAGGTCACCACTGCCATGCAGGGCACTTATAGTGCTGTCATTATGAACGATTATGGCAAAATACAAAACGAATGTATTGTCACTGTACAATGTAAGTATTCCTAACGTAATATTAAGCTCTTAAGTGTGATTAGGAGATTTTCGAAGTGGTTTGTTATTCATGAGGTGGGTTAAATAAATCTGTTAAGCATGCGAATATAGCTTCTGAATGGTAGATTACATCATATGCAATGAATATTAATCGAAAAAAGCTTTTGTTCAATTTGAGAAAAATGTTTCGAAATTAAATAGGAATTCTCTTGATTTCTATTGATATAAAATTTTTTTTAATTTATTCTTTTTGCAACATACTAAACAAGTAAAGTTTAACTGCCGTATTAAAAAAAAAAATAATGTATGCTTGATAAAGGTTTACTATTTTTTTATTATGGAAATTTATCTAAAATACATTATTTTTTTGTGAATACGGCTGTAAATATTCAGCCATATTTAGAGCACGAACATTGTAAGTTGTATTTATATCCAATAATGTGTATTCCAATAGCATAGAATGGTGCATGATAAAGCACAAAAGAGATTGACATAAATACATATTTAATAAAAAAAAATTAAGTAGATCAATTGGCAATTAAAAATTTTATATAAAAAATAATATATACATATATGTTTTTTACTTACAATTTTATTTAATTTTAAATATTGCTTGTGTATAGTACAGCTGATCTCTATCTCCTTATTATTGATTTCTATAAAAAAAAAAAAATTAAACAAAATTATTAAATTTATTTACTTTTTCAAAGGCAAACCTAAAATCAAGAAACAATTGAAGGATATTGAATTGGAAGAAGGCAAAACTTTGACCTTGGAAACTGATATCTATTCGGAACCCGAAGCAACGGTCAAATGGTTTAAAAATGGTCAAGAGTGTTCGGCCGATGCTCGCTTGAAAATCCATCACGATTCGAAGCGCTATGAGGAATATAGCATGACTTTGAATTTGTGCAAACCCGAAGATAGTGGTACCTACGAAGTGAGAGCTAAGAATTTAGTAGGAGAAAGTGTATCCAAATGTCAAGTTAATATTTTGAGTAAGTTATTTATATTGCATGTACCTCGATATCTGATAAAATAATAATTATTTCCTGTTGCATTGTATAGCTAAACCTGAAATTGATCATGTGGATATCTTTGAGAAACATAGTTATGAATCGGTTCCTTTGAAATATGAAGTCATTGCGCATGGTATACCTAAACCAGAAGCTATTTGGTATAAGGATGGCAAAGAAATTAAACCTGATGAAAATACCGCCATTATTGTGGAAGGTGTAAGTTTTATAAAAAGAAAGAAAGAAATTTCAAGCTTTAAAAATTCTACATAAATCTTTTTCATACTTATTTTAGCAAAAATACCGCTTGGAAAAGAAATATTTGAAATTGGAAGATGCGGGCACCTACAAGGTGGTAATCAAAAACAAAGTGGGTGAAAAGACCCATCAAGGTGTATTGTCTTTATCCGGTAAGACTATTCTAATGTTATTGAAGTAATACATATAAAAAAATAATAATAATAAATTATATTTAAGGTATTGCCGAGTACCGCAAGCCCATAGTGAAAAAGGGTTTGGCTGATATCAGCACTTACAAGGGAAAACCTTTATCTTTACCTGTCGTCTTCACTGCTGATCCTGAACCGAAAATTGTTTGGCTTAAGGATGGCAAGCCTATACAAGCCAATGAACATGTCAAGTTGAATGTGGTCAAAAAGGATTTGGAACATGGTTTAGTAGAATACGCCTGTACCTTGGATATAGACAAAAGTTAGTAGTAATTCATTTATTTTCCTTACCCATAATTTTACGTACTTCAACATTTATATTCATTTTTTTTTAGCTGAACATGCCGACAATGGTCGCTATGAATTGCAAGTTGAGAATAAATTTGGTCAAGCCACCATTAGTTGCTTTGCTGATGTTCTATCTAAACCAGAAATTATTGGTCTTAAAGATCAAGGCTGTATGCCTGGCCAAACTGTGTGCTTCGATGTAATAGTGCAAGCCAATCCAAAGCCGAAGGTAACCTGGAGTCGTGGCAATGAAAACTTGTGCAACAATGAGAATTGTGAAGTTATTGCCGATGTTGAGGCAGATAAATATAGATTGGTATTCCAAACTGTAGGCTCTGCTGATGGTGGTACTTACACTTTGACCGCTGTAAACAATGAAGGCACTACAACTCAAGACTTTAAACTCAATGTTCATGGTAAGTTTTTTGTTATGATAACTCATATGGAAGATTATGACATTTATTTTCTTTTATATTATTTTGCAGTTGAGAAACCCACTTTCATTACACCACCCGAAGATCAAGTGGTACATGATTATCATGCTGCTTTAACCAAGGTTCTAGTTCATGGTGTACCGTTGCCCAAAGTTGAATGGCTTAAGGATGGCAAACCCATTGATATTGAGGCTACTGATAAGACTACGGGTGAGAAAATCTATCGTCTGGCTCACAATGTTGTGGCCAGTGATCAAATAGCTAGTGAACTGGAAATTGTACATTTCCGTTTGAACGATATCGCCAAGGTATA
The DNA here is from genome assembly GCA_001735545.1 of Phormia regina. NCBI lineage: Eukaryota > Metazoa > Arthropoda > Insecta > Diptera > Calliphoridae > Phormia > Phormia regina. The sequence goes on from MINK01004653.1 coordinate 4,978, forward strand.
TAGGAATATAATGAAATTGCATTAGAAATAAAGTTTTTTTTTTTATAATAATTCAATCCCACTTTTAGTATGCCGCCGTTGGTGTCAATGATATTGGTAAGACTGAAGCCCCCTTCAAACTTACAATGATGGCTTTGGCTCCTACATTTGTTAAGAACTTGGAACCCACACAAGAGGTTACCGAAGGTAAACCTCTTACGCTACAATGTGTTGTCGATGCCAGTCCTTTGCCAGTGGTTCAATGGTACAAGGATAACGAAGAAGTCAAACCAACTGAACAGTGAGTATTATTTGCTTATTTTAATAATTAGAAAGAAATTGGCTCAAATGTTTAATTTGTCATTTCTTTATAGCATTAAAATCACTACCACACCTCAAGGTCTTATTAAGTTGGAGATTGAAGAGTGTGAACCCAATGACTCAGGAGCCTACAAATTGGCCGTTACTAATGAACATGGCAAGAAGGTGGCTTTGTGTGCCGTAGCTGTTAATCGTAAGTATTTCCAAAGAAAAAAATTAGGAAAATAAAAAAGTTTCAAAGTTGAATTATATTTAATTTTAATTATTTTATTTAAATTTTATTACAGCCAAACCTTTGGAACCAACATTTGTTAAACCGATTGGTGATCAAAAGATTACAGTTGGAGAACCTTTGAAATTGGAGGCTGTGGTAAATGGTTTCCCAGCTCCCGAAATTAAATGGTTCAAGGATGAGGTTTTGCTTAGACCTAGCGAAGCTATTAACTTTATTAATAATCCCAATGGTCATATTGGCATTGCGTAAGTTTGCCTCAAATTTATAACCAGAAAAACAAAAAATTAAATATTAAAAACAATTTTTCCCATTAGCATTGATTGCTGTACTCCCCATGATGCTGGTATCTACAAATGCATCATCAGCAATCCTGGCGGTGAAGTCAAGGGTGTAGCCAAGATTCAAGTGGTGCCTAAGGAAACTAAACCTGAGTTTGTGGCTGAATTACAAGATGCCAAGAGTATTGAAGGTTTCCCTGTTAAAATGGATGTCAAGGTGGTAGCTAATCCATTGCCTGATGTTAAATGGTTCCATAATGGACAGGAATTGTTACCTCAAAATAAACACTGTACCTTGATACAAAACCCAGATAATACTTACAGTATGATTATTGAAAAACCTACTCCTGCCGACTCTGGTCTCTATGAGGTCATTGCCACCAATCCCAAGGGCTCAGCTGCTTCTAAAGCTAAACTTTATGTGGCTCCTGTGACCGACGAAAATGCCGCCGAAGAGGCTCCCAGCTTTGTATCCTCATTGCGTGACGTTAGCGCCGATGAAGGACAACAATTGGTTTTGTCTGCTCCATTTGTGGGTAATCCAATGCCCGAAACTATTTGGAGCAAAGATGGTGTACCACTTACAGCCGATGAACGTACTCTTATGACTTGTGATGGAAAACATGTGGGTTTGATTATCAATCCCGCCGAAACTTCCGACTCTGGTGTTTATTCTTGCTTGTTGGCTAATCCCTTGGGTGAAGACACATCCAAGTGTAACGTCAATGTTAGCAAGATCTACAAGAAACCTCACTTCACCCAGAAGATAACCGATCAACAACAAGTTTATGGTGGAGATGCGAAGATTTCAGTCTCCGTATCAGGTGTACCATATCCCGATTTGCAATGGTACTTCAATGACAAACCCATTGAAGATGGTGACAAGTACTATATGAAGAACGATGGTGATCATCACACATTGACAGTACGTGACTGTGGTGATGCAGACAAGGGTACCTACAAGTGTATTGCTACCAATAGGGAAGGCAAAGATATTACTCAGGGCCGTTTGGATATTGTTAATGAAATGTAGGTTTATCTTTAGATTTTTCTTTTAATAATTTTATTTAAAATGAAATTTATTTCCATTTCTTTTAAAGCAAAAAACATGTTCGATCTGAGCCACCAGTGTTCCTTAAGAAAATTGGAGATTGCGATATTTATCCTGGTATGGCAGCTAAATTTACAGCCATGGCTACTGGTTATCCTAAACCAGAAGTTGAATGGTTCAAAAATGGTCAAAAACTCTTCCCCACCGATAAGATCCATATGGAAACAGAGGCTAATGGTTTAATGCGCTTGTGCATTAAGGATGCCGATGAAACCGATGTGGGACGTTATAGTTGTCGCATTTTTAATCCTCATGGTGATGATCAATGTGAAGCTGAATTAATGTTCGATAGTAAGTCTGCTTTAAGAATTGTAAATCGTTGAAAAAATATATATATTTTTATATTTTCCTTAAGCCTTTGATGGACCTACTCAGACGCCTTTGGGTGAACAATATAGTGATTACAAGAAATACAAACATTCGGGTGCTCCTAATCCTTTGTCCGAGGCTCCTTATATTTTGAAGATGACCGATCGCAATTTGCAATTGGGCTGGAAGCCTTCAGTACCATCTATGCCTCGTTATCCTGTCACCTATCAAGTAGAAATGATGGATTTGCCCGATGGTGAATGGCGCACTGTGCGTACTGGTATTCGTAATTGTTCCTGCAATATCAAGGACTTGGAACCTTTCAGAGATTACAGATTCAGAGTCCGTGTGGACAATAAATTTGGTGTTAGTGATCCTAGTCCATACATTCAGACCTATAGGTAAGAATCGGATTCTAGAAATGTTGTTAAATTAAAGTTGTATTTAATTTTTTTTTCTAAATTGTTTTTGTCTAGATCAAAATTGGTACCAGAACCTCCTAAGACTTATACATATTTGGCTCCTGGTGTAGATTTCCGACCAGAAACTTCACCTTACTTCCCCAAGGACTTTGATATTGAATGTCCTCCTCATGATGGCATGGCTCAAGCTCCTCAGTAAGTTTTTCATTAAATTTAAAAATTTTAATTTTATTTCGATCGAATGTGAAATAAATGTGTTAATTAAAAACAGATTCTTAAGACGTGAAAAAGATGTTACTTATGGTGTTAAGGGTCACAACACCGAACTTATGTGGTTTGTCTATGGTTATCCTAAGCCCAAGATGACCTACTACTTTGATGACATGCTTATTGAACCAGGCGGCAGATTTGACTTCAGTTACACCCGTAATGGTCAAGCTACTTTGTTTATTAACAAGTAAGATTGATGAATTTTTTTATATATATTTTATACTTATATATACTTTTTATTAGAATGTTGGATCGTGATGTTGGCTGGTATGAAGCAGTGGCCACCAATGAACACGGTGAAGCTAGACAACGTGTCAGATTAGAAATCGCTGAATATCCACGCTTTACCAAACGTCCCGATGAGACATTTATTATGGCCCGTAAGAATGGCCGCATTGAGGCTCATGTTGTAGGTGTACCAGTGCCCGAGATTCGCTGGTACAAGGATTGGCAACCATTGGCCGACACTACACGCATAAAAATGCGTCACATTGAACCTAATGTTTACATTCTATCACTCAGTGATACCATTATTAAAGATGCTGGTCTCTATTCGATTAGTGCTCGTAATGTAGCAGGCTCCGTTAGTTCTTCGGTTATGGTCCACATTGAGGATAATGAAGATCAATATATTTACAATACCTACGGTCGTCATCCATATGTTCGTACCAAACAATTCCATTACGAAGACAAATATGATTTCGGTGATGAATTGGGTCGTGGTACTCAGGGTATTACTTACCACGCTGTAGAACGCGCCACAGGCAACAGTTATGCTGGCAAGATTATGCATGGCAAGCCAGAGATCCGTCCATTCATGCTCAATGAAATGGAAATGATGAACATTATGAATCACAGGAATCTGATACGTTTACATGATGCCTATGAAACGGATCGTAATGTAACCTTGATTATGGAATTGGCCGCTGGTGGTGAATTGGTTCGTGATAATTTGTTAAAACGTGACTATTATAGAGAACGTGATATTGCTTTCTATATTAGACAAGTTTTGTGGGGTCTAGAACATATGCATGATGCTGGTTTGGGTCATATGGGTTTAACGGTAAGTTCAAAGAAAATTGTGTACTTTTTGTAAAGTTATCAATAATTTATTATTATCATTATTTTTTTTCTTTTACTTAGATCAAAGATCTTTTGATATCTGTTGTGGGTGGGGATTTCTTGAAAATTTCCGATTTTGGTTTAACACGTCGTATTCACACGCACGCCTTAACCACACTCGATTACGGTATGCCTGAATATGTCTCGCCCGAAGTGGTTAACAAAGAGGGTGTTGGTTTCGCTCACGATATGTGGAGTGTAGGTGTTATCACTTATGTCCTACTTTCCGGTCACAATCCATTCCGTGGTGCTAATGATCGTGAAACTTTGCAAAGAATTAAGGAAGGCAGTTGGGACTTTAGTGATTCCATTTGGACTCATATCACCGATGAGGGTCGCGACTTCATTAAGCGTCTGTTGGTCTACAGTCCTGAGGAACGTATGGATGTTAAAACTGCTTTGAGACATCCTTGGTTCTTTATGTTAGATAGACGTGTTTCCGAAGATGAATATCGCATTAGCACTGATCGTTTGAGACACTACTATAATGACTTTAGAGATTGGTATGCTAATGCTTCGTGCAAGCATTACTTCAGACGCAGACGTTTGAGTGGCTGTTGGACACATCCCTCGAAAATGGTTTATCCTCCAGGATTGGTTTATACACCAGAGGCTACACCAGAACCTATTCCTGAGCCTAGAATACGCACCAAGCGTGTGGAGACCTATTCCAAATATTTGCATCCTGATTATGAGTTGGGCATTATACAATCGGAGAGTCAGTAAGTATTTTAGGAAAATGTGTTTCTCTTTAAAATCCTTAATTAACAATTTCTTAATTCAGTTATCAATATGGTCCTGATACTTACCTATTGCAATTGCGTGATGTCAACTTCCCTGTACGTTTGCGTGAATACATGAAGGTGGCACATAGAAGATCTCCTTCCTTTGCCATGAACGAAAGCTTGGATTGGTCTTTGCCTATTATTCGCGAACGTCGCCGTTTCACCGATATCATGGATGAAGAAATTGATGATGAACGTACACGCAGTCGCATTAGCATGTACTCTGCCCAGGACTCTTATACCATACGCAGATTGCGTACTGAATTGGGCCCTCGTTTGGATGAATACACTGAAGCTGAGGCCATGATCGAATGTAAACGTGAAGGTTATCCTCCATTCTTTAGAGAAAAGCCTCAAACATTAGCCATCACCGAAGGACAACCTGCCCATGTCCATTGCTTTGCTGTTGGTGATCCCAAACCCTGCGTCCAATGGTTTAAAAACGATATGGTATTGATTGAAAACAATCGCATTAAATTCCATACCGATGAAGATGGCCGTTCGATTTTGCGTTTCGAGCCAGCCATGCAATTCGATGTAGGTGTCTATAAGGCAGTGGCTCGCAACAAGGTGGGTCAAACTGTGGCCAGATGTCGTGTTGTTATTGCCACCTTACCCGATGCCCCCGACTCTCCCGAAATTTCACAAGCTAGTGGTACAGAAATCTTGTTACGCTGGAAACAACCACGTGATGATGGTCACACATCGGTGTTGTGTTATAGCTTGGAATACAAACGCTTGGATGGAGCTGCCTGGATTAATATTGCCGACAATATTGATCATGAATTCTATTTGGTGCACGATCTTCAACCCAATACTCAATACCAATTTAGATTAGCTTCAAGAAATCGCATTGGCTGGAGTGATATGGGCATTCCTATTACTGGAGCCACCAGCGGCATGGATGCTCCCAAGATTCACATCACCAAAGCCATGAAACATTTGCAACAACTGACTGAAAACGGTCATGTGGTGATGCCCGAAGAAGAACGTGTCCACACTGATTATCACTGTGAGCGTGAACCTCCCAACTGGGTAACTGATCATTCGGTCAACGAAAAATATAGTTTCATTTCGGAAATTGCCCGTGGTGAATTTAGCACTATTGTCAAGGGTATACAAAAGTCTTCCGATGCTGTAGTAGTCGCCAAGATTTTCGAAGTCAGCGAAGAGAATGAAGAAGATATTGTAGCTGAATTTGATAATTTCAAGACCTTAAGACACGAACGTATTCCTGCCTTGTTTGCTGCTTACAAACCCCTCAATGTACCAATTGCCATTTTCATTATGGAGAAATTGCAGGGAGCCGATGTTTTGACCTATTTCAGTAGTCGTCATCAATACACCGAACAAATGGTGGCCACTGTTATTGTACAACTTTTGGATGCTTTACAATATTTGCACTGGCGTGGTTTCTGTCATTTGAACATACAACCCGATAATGTGGTCATGGCCTCTGTACGATCCATACAAATCAAATTGATTGATTTTGGATGCACTAAGAAGGTCAACAAATTAGGTGTACAAGTTAGACCTTGTGGTATGTTAGATTTCCAAGCTCCCGAAATGGTTATGGAAGAACCAGTATTCCCTCAATCGGATATTTGGTCAGTAGGTGTTTTAACCTATTTGTTGTTGTCGGGCACAAGTCCTTTCCGCGGTGCCGATGAATATGAAACCAAACAGAATATTGCTTTTGTGCGCTACAGATTTGAAAATCTTTTTAAGGAAGTAACACCCGAAGCCACCAGATTTATAATGTTCTTGTTCAAGCGTCATCCACAGTAAGTTTAATTTTTGTTTTTAGTTTTCGATTTACACTCATTTTAATTAAATTCTTTAAATTAACTCTTTATTTAAATATACATTTATTAATTAAAATTTTCAGAAAACGTCCCTACACCGAAGACTGTCAAGAACACAGATGGCTTATGGCTTCCGACTATATGGTTAAGAAACGTGAAAGAGCCCACTTCTTAGGCAATCGTCTTAAGGTATTATTTTGTTTAAAAAAATTGCTCTCAATCCACTTAAATATTAATTTATTTTGTTTTACTTTTTTCAAAACAGGAATTCTCTGATGAATATCACTCTCAAAAGTCTGCCAAAGCTGCTCCCAAAATCAACTTTGAAGGTGGCCCTACTCCCTCTCAACTCTTAAGATCTAACAGCATACAAGAGGAATTATTTACCACCTATTAAGAAACAAATGCATTATTTAACCACCATCTTCATCATATTCTAAAAACAAGCAAAAACATCTTTCTAAAAAAGCTCTCTCATTATAAACTTAAATAACGAATCAAACAAAAACTCATACTACGAAACGACTTATTTGCTACAAATGCTACAAATTGTATAGGAAATCTAAAAAAAAAAAAGAAAATAATTATTTTTAAAAAAATATATATTGGTTGCAATTTTATTAGCTTTTTTAATATTTATAGAAAATTCTATATAAATTTATATAAAAAAACAAAGTTGTATATTTATTTAATAAATAAAAAATTAAGAAAAAACTAAATAAATGTTGTATTATTAAAAAAAAAAAAAAAACAAAAAAAGGGAAGTTACATTATGACGTTATTTAAAAAGATATTATTGAACGATAATAATAATCCAATTTTTAAAGAAAAACTATTTATAAAGAAAGAAACAAATTAGAAAAATCTACATATTTTTAACTTTGGTTGAGTGTTTGAACATTATGATTCCTTTTCACTCTAAATAAATTTCGATTTCAGATCACAACCGAATAATAGAATTTTTAAAATACAAATAATATATTAACATAAGTAGTAACAAAATGATATATCAAAAATCTAAAATATATATTTAATATCTTTAGCTATTTTCACATTTATTAAATATATAATGGGCCAAATTTGGGTGATTAATATTTAAAAAAATTACAACCGGTTTTAAAACGGGTATTTTTAAACACAAAAAGAAAAACTGGTTTTAAAAATAGCATTTGATTTTAGAAAACATCTATTAAATAATTTTTAAATATGTTTCAAATATAGAAACTAATATTTTACATTAATAAAATTAAAAACGTATTTGTAAGTGTTTTTAAATGGCATCAATATAATTAAGATTAGACAGTTATTAATAAAGATATTCACAGAAACACATTCAAAGGCCTATAACTTGTAAGCCGAGAAACTGGGGACAACATTTTTTTACATCACTATAATAACAAAAAAGTTTAAGTACTTTTGAATCAGTATCAAAATTATTTTAAAATCAAAATTTATAATGCCCAATAATATAGTTTAAGTTAAAATTAAACAAATATTATATTATATATTAAACAAATAAATTAATAATAATTATCTGGAATGAAATTTAAACACCTGTAATGTTTTTTACACAATATTCGAAAACCGGTTTCCCTAAAAAGCCGAATAATCAATCACCCTAATATACATACTTACATACATAGTTTGCCGTTGTTTGATCTTGAAAATGTTTTTTAAGATAAAACAGCGAAAAACACAAATCGGTTAAATGTTAGTTATGATGTAATGGATAAGTAAAAAATATTTTTAAATTAATTTGGCATTTTCATCGAATATGTATTTCACTAGTCTCAACATGCCTTTATAGTATTTGTTTCACCTTTTTAAATGTATTGGTATTTCAAATTCCTTTATGTTTCAAATAACAAAATTCCTTAACGGAAACGGATAATAATATTTTTGTGTATTAAAATTTTTATCAAAACAATCCACATACCGTTAGTAGTGTTTTTAAATAATCAGCTGATTTTTTATATTTTTACTACGTACGTCAGCCATATTGATTTTTTCCCAATAAACGAAATTGTTAGTGTGAAATAAAATAAAAATAAACAACTAGTAATGAGTGTTTCACATCTCATTTAGTTCTTTTGCTCTTTAAAAGATTTCGATTTCTCATTGTTCCCAGAGATGTGAACATCGTCATTATCATTTTTGGCGCACACAAAACAAGAACAATAAATACATTTTTTTAGTAGTAGAAGTCAATTTTTAACAACATTTAACAAAAAAAAAAAAAAAACATAAAAAAGCACCGTCTTAAAAATTCCCCAAACATATTTGTTATTGTTTAAGTTTTAGTAACATAAAAAAACCCAAAAGAAATTAAAAAAAGACAAACAAAAAAGAAAAAAGTGTTTTAATCAATATTGCACATAGTTAAACAAAAAAAAA
>MINK01004662.1:4310-17470 GCA_001735545.1 Phormia regina
TTTTAGTCCAGTAGTTTGTTAGTTTATTAATTCTCATTTAGTTCAGATATGAACAAATAAAAATATTGTGGTAATAAGGAATATAAGTATGAAAATCAGATTATATATATGAAGAAATTAGTTCATATATATGATAAAATTGGATAATATATGTGATGAAATGTGATTATATATATGAAAAAAAGGAATTATAAATATGATAAATTGGGAAAATTTATAGGTTATAAAATTGAATTATATAAATGATAAAATGGAATCATAATAATGATTACGTACAAAAATACTTATTGTAACTTGGAATCATATATTACAATCATAGTATGTTGCTCTTAGTTTATGGTCACCAGAACCATATTTTTTCTCTGCATGTAAAATTCACCTAAAATTGTATTAGAATTTGGTTGGAAATTAATTAAAAATGAAATTCATTACAAATGAACAAAGTCATAGCTCCATTAAGTTTAAGCTAAATTAGAACTGAATTAGAAAGAACTAAACTGGAACTGAACTAAAATTGATATAGAACTGACTTAAAACTAAACTTTAATTAACTGAAAAAAAACAACTGAACTAGAACAGGAATAAATCTGAACTAGAACTGGACTAAACTAAGAAAAAACTTAAACTAAAGCAAAATTAAACGAAAACTGAACTAGAACTGAAGTCAAACTGAACTGGACAAACTAGAACTAAAATTAAACTGGAATTAATTTAGAACTAAACTAGAACTGAACTCAAACTAGAGCCAAATTAATGTCAAACTGAACTATAACTGAAAAACTATTAAACTAGCACTGAACAACAAAAAACTATAAACATTAACATAAAATATCTTGTAATAGTTATTGATATGTTTTATATATGGAACTGAACTAGAACTGATCTGAAATTAAACTAGAACTGATGTAAAACAGAACCGACTTGAACTAAAATTGAACTGATTTCAAACAAAAGCCAAATTGAACTACAAGTGAAATACAATTGAACTAGAACTGTACTACAAATAAACTACAAAAAATAAAGAGATATATCTTGGAGATATTCGTGACATAATTCTTATATGGAACTGAACCAAAATTAACCAAGAATTAAAATTGAACTGAACTCAAACAAATGTCAAACTGAACTAGAACTGAAATACAATTGAAATAGAACTAAACTACAAAAATTAAGAGAAAAAATAGCTTGGAGATATTTTTGACATAATTCTTACATGGAACTGAACTAAAATTAGCCAAGAACTGAAATAAAATTAAACTAGAACAGTGGTAAAACAGAACTGAACTACAATTAAAATTCAAAATTAAGTTAAAATATATTGGATTTATTGTTGACCTGATTTCTACATGGAACTGAACTAAAGTAAAAATCTAGAACTTAACTCAAACTGAACTAAACCAGAACAGAACTAAAATCAAACTGAACTAGAACCGAAACTGCTCAAGGATTAAATTATAACTGAACTCAAACTAAAGTCTAACTAAAACAGAACTGAAATATGGTTGAGCTACAAATAAAATACAAAAATTAAGAGAAATATCTTGGAGTTATTTTTGACATGATTCCTACATGGAACTGCCAAATGTCAACAATAAGACACTTAATCAGAGTGAAGTCAAAGTATTAACGGGTTTATTCACAAGGCATCATAGTCTTAGAGACCATACATGCTGCTTTTATGAGTTGAAATCAGAATTGTATTAAATCTCATTATTAGCTTAACGACATTATATTGGGTGTTTGGTCATGAGCACTCAAACAAGTTGATTTCATTAGCAGGAGAACGTAATGTATTTTCATAACCCTTTTTCAGTATCCTTGAGGAAAATCACATTAATAAGGTAAACTCCTGAGGTTAAGAGAAAATTTGCTCATTTCTGGGAGTAATGAGGCAGGCAAGAGGTTTGTTACTATTGCTCAATAAGATCAAACTTAGAGTACTGACATAATAATTTCCCGATTACTATGATCCTGCATTACTTTGGTTTACCGATTGCTGAGATTGATCATCGTATCCTACTCTTTTATACGACATACATTTATATGAGATTATGGGTTTGGTTGCTATTCTTTCATGATTTGCTCAAACCATTTTTCTGTTTGTGTTAACAGTAATTCCATAAATTCATTGATCGCCATAATAACAAACTCATCAGGTCATATGCACCTCCTGATAGTCCAGAAGTTACATTTCGTGATTTTGTGTTCAATGCCATCAGTGAAATCGTTGCACATTTCGTTTCTCTATTCCATCCCTTTGCCTGAGCTATGTTTGTAACCACCTTTTTAACGCATTTTTGTTTACACAAGACCAGATAGTTGGTCCAGCAATAGCAACATATCATCTGCGTATACTATAAATTCGAATCCGTTTGGAGTTCAGAATCCCATATGGTACACCAGCTAATACATCGACGTGATTCATACCATTTTCTATTTTATATTCCTGAACACTCTTGTGGATATAAATAGTTTATCCACCCTGTTGATAAAAATATCCCGAAAATAATCTTTTATTGTCTTAACGAATTATATTAAAATCTAAAAAAGAAAAGATGTTTTCTTTGCAAATCCAAAATACTTTTTTTCAAAATTCATCCATTAGTTTTTATTTCCATCTCTAGTCTATTTGTTATTAATGTCTCCAGAAACTTTCCACAAGTAACCAGTAGACATATTCTGACATATAAAGAAGGATTAGCATGTGATTTCTCATTGTGAAGAGAACGTGGCTCTTACATATCTTAAAAAAAGATTTTTATTCCTTAAGAGATGTTAACAGTTTCCTTGAGTAAAACCCGTAATTATTCACTCCGAAATTTATGATTCATTTGAGATCTTATTTGGCGCTGCTGCTGCCTCTTTAAAATATGGCACATTTTAACAAGCTTCTCTCTCGAGTAAGAAGATCATACTCCCTAGAAAATTACATCCAATGGAAGACAACCCCCATGTCTTCCCAACTTTTGTTCGTTATACTTGATATATACACTCGGTTTTCAAACATCTCCACTTCCTTTCTTTTACTTTCTTATCATAATGATTCCCACGATTTTCTCTCATTTTTTAATAACACTCTCCTTTACTGTTCTCATAAAACATTAAGCTTTAAAATTTCTAAAAGATAGCGCTATCAAAATTATTTGTGAATGACAAATTAATTTTAGAAACAATAAATTGCCACAAAAAAACTTTGAACTGCTTCAATATATTTCATGAAGGTTAAACATGCATTTTTTGTCGATAATATTTAGCTAGATCATTCACCTGAGTCAGTTGATAAAAGAGTACACAAAAATATTAATTAGCGAAGTAGCAACTAGATCGATTAAAATGAAAAGCGCCACATAGTTTTTTTCGGAATATTATTAACATTTCCTTCTTGAGATAACTTTTGTTAAAAAAAAGATTTCAATTTTAAATTGAATTTGTTTCTAAGAATCAACGCAAAGTTTGTAGAATATTATAAGACATCAGTTGTATGGAATATGTCCCCAACTTACATTTCATAATAATTATATTCCATTTGATTTTCGTGGAATCATTTAACATTAAGAATAAACAATTAAAGAGTTTATTGATAATTGAACTAAAAATGTCCCTGATTATTTTTTAAGGTGATAAAGTTTTATTTTCATTTCTTTATTAAATAGAATTTTATCAATTTATTGTTAAATCAAATCTTAAACTATAATGATCGTTTAACAATAAATCAATAAATAAAAGTTTAATTTTACAAATCTTTATCAAATTATAATTAATTGAAATCAAAATCTGATAAAGAAAATGTTTATGTTGAAGTTTATTACGAAATTTATTGCAAGATTTTTATCGCCAATAAAATTGTAAGTGATTTCGACACTTGAAATGGTTTAAAGCAAAAAAAAAAAAAAAATAAAGATTAGTTAAGTATAAATGAGAAAAAAAGGGGAAAGTGAAGAAGAAATTCGAAGGGAATTAAGTTACTTTAAAAAAAGCAGGAAATTTGCACTTAAAAATGCAGAATTTGCAATTAAATATTGCAAAATTGCACTTAAATCATGCAAGTAATACAATATTGCTTATTAAATAATAAAAAAAATGCATTTACATAAATCAGGATTGCAATTAAATAAATCCAAGTTGCAAGAAAATAAAAAAAATCCGTTTAAATAATGCAAAAACTGCAGATTAATAATGCAAAGTTGCACTAAAAAAAAGAAAGAACTGCATATAAATGTTGCAAATTTTGTATTTAAGTCAAGGACAATTGCATTTATATAATAAAAAGTTGATTTTAAATGAAAAATATTTGCATAAAAATTATGAAAATTTTCATTTTAAAAATCCTAAGTTGGATCTAAATAATGCAAGGTAACATTTGAATAATGTAAAGTCACATTTAAATAATGTAAATCATAAATAATGCGAAAATTTCATTTAAATAATGCAAAGTTACATTTAGGCAATAAAAAGTTGTATTTAATTAATGTAGAGGACTACATTATTACTGCAAAGTTGTTCTCAAAAATACAGACTTACATTTAAATATTGCAAAATTGCAATTAAATAATGTAAAGTTGCGTTTAAATAATGAAAAAATAATTTTAAACAAATTAATATTGCATTCCAAGTTTCATTTAATTAATATAATGTTACATTTACCTAAAGCAAAATTGTATTTAAGTAACGGAAAATTGCATTTAACTAGTGCTGAGTTGCACTTCATTATTAAAAAATTGCATTTAAAATTGCAGGGATGCATTTTAATAAAGCAAGTTATGCAAGATTGCATTTAAATAATTAAAAATAGATTTTAAATAAATCCAACTTAAACATAAATAATACCAAATGTCATTCTGGCAATGTAAAGTTGCATTTGTATAATTCAGAGGTGCAATTTATTAATGCAAAGTTACACTTAAAAAATGCTTAATTGCATTTAAATATTGCAAATTGCATTAAAATAATACAAGATTACACTTAAAGGTTTCTTTTAAATAATTCAAAGGTGCATATAAATAATGAAAACTTGCATATAAATAATGAAAAGTTGCCTTTTAATTATGTAAAATTATTTAAATTTTCTATTTAAATTATGAAAAAATGCATTTAAATGATGCGGAAGTGCCTTATTGCATTTAAATGTTGCAAAATTGCATTAAAATAATCCAAGATTGCACTTAAATAATAGCAGGTTTCTTTTAAAAAATTCAAAGGTGCATATAAATAATGAAAACTTGCATATAAATAATGAAAAGTTGCATTTTAATTATGCAAATTTATTTAAAGTTGTATTTAAATTATGAAAATTTGCATTTAAATGATGCGGAAGTGCCTTATTGCATTTAAATGTTGCAAAATTGCATTAAAACAATCCAAGTTCACATTTAAATAATGCCAGGTTTCATATAAATAATTTAAAGTATCATATAAATAATTCAAAGTTGCATATATGTAATGCAAAGTTGCATTTTAATAATTAAAGGCGATATTTTAATAGTAATAAAAACGGTATACGAAGTTGGATTCAAATTATGCAAAATTTGTAATTAAATTATGAAAAGTTGCATTTAAATAATGTAGATGTGCACTTTATTAATGCAAAATTTACACTTAAAAATGTCTAAATGCATTTAAATATTGCAAAATTGCATATTGCAAAATGCATTTAAATAATAAAAGGTGATATTTTAATAATAATTTATTTAAATAATGCAAAGGTAACATTTAAATGAATGCAAAGTTGCATTTAAATAATGCAAAGGTTACATTTAAATAATGCAAAGTTGCATAAAAATTACGAAGAATTTTATTATTACTTTTTTTAATACTGTAAAATTATTTTTAAGCATTTAATGATTCCATTTAAAAACTGCTAAATTGATTTAAAATATTGCAATGTTGTATTTCAATAATTTGCATTTAAAGCAAAGTTGCATTTAAAAAAGGCAAAGTTTTATTTAAAATTTTCAATTTTGCATTTATTTTGCTCCTTTAAATTTAATCTAAATAAATTTTTCTTACTTTTTCCTTTAATATCTTAAATCAAAATTGCATTTAAATAAAGCAAAGTTTTGTAAAAAAGTGCAATTTAGTATTTATTTTGTTACTTTTTATATCTAAATAAATACTAAGTTGCATTTAAATGTTGCAAAGTTGCATAAAAGTAACGTAGAATTTTATTATTTTCTTTTAAATAAAACAAAATTATGTTTAACTATTTAATGATTCCTTTAAAAAAATTCTACATTTTTTTTTAAATACTGCAAAGTTGCATTTCAATAATTGGCATTTGAAGCAAAGTTTTATTCAAACAATGCATAGTGTTATTTAAAAATTACAATATTAAATTTATTTTGTAACTTTTTATTTAATTTAAATAAAGGTTCCTTATATTTCCTTTAATATTTTGTAAATCAATTTAAAATTGCCTTTAAAAAATGCAATTTTTTATTAAAAAAAGTGCAATTTTGCATTTATTTTTTGCAACTTTTTATTTGTTATTTATTTTTAGTAGTCAGGTGTTTCCAACATATTATTTTATTATTCAAACCCTTAGGGATTTTCCCAGCAAATACTATTATCATTTAACAAACAACTTATGTATTAATTTGTTGCCTAGGTGTCTATGGTTTTTAACCCCCATATACAATAAAAATATCTATTAACTTGGTAATATTATAAATCCAAAATAAACTATGATAAAAATAAAAATTATTTTAGCCACAACTTAATGTGAAACATTTGTGACTAAATTCTCAAATAAACACAAAAAGATAAGAACCAACAGACAGACCCCCCTCTATAAACTAAAGCAATGAAAATACTCCCCCCTTATGTAGATAATTTATTTTTATATTTTTGCAAAACTCACTAAAAGGCTAAAATCCAAGTAACTTCTGCGCGTAAAATAAGTACTTTTGCAATTCAGTTATCAACAAAACGTCAATGTTAAAAGGTTGAAAATTATTAAAAAAAAATTCGTAACAAATAAAATAAAAATCAATTTCTTAAAAAAAACCTATAAAACAACGTACAAGAAAAGATAACAAAAGTAATAACAAAATAAACATTAAAATTCACTTCAATTTAAAAACAATTAAAATTCTTTAATAATGTTTTTTTTTTTTTATTTTTTCTTACATATTTATAGGTTACTGATAACTCTATAACACTCAATTTAACATCATCCATTATACCCACTTTAAAAGTAATCGATCTACAACGTAGCAGTTCATCAACATCATCCTCGGGAGATTTTCTTAGTAAAAGAGAACGTAAAAAAGGCGCTATGACGCCTCAGCCAGAAAAGACTCCTTTGGCAAATCTTCTATCACCCACCTCTAGTTCCAGCGCTATTACATCTACAAATAATCTCCCTAGCAACAGTATTTCACCAGAAAAAGCTCAAAGACGTAAACTATTACAAGTGCTGGCAAATTATGATCAACAAAATAAAATTTTACAAAGAGAATTAATGAAAGAGAAACGTCGTCGTACTGAAGAGTTGGCCTGTGTGGTAAAGTCTTTATTATGTTTTGAATCTAAACTAAAGACCGATATGAAATCGGTTAATCAACGTTTACAGGAAAAAGATGGTGAAATATGTCGTTTGGTTAGACAAAATAGAGCTTTACGCAAAAAATTATCTAAAATGCAAGAGGAAGCAAGAGAATGTGCTCAGGATGAGGGTGTAGTGGAGGATGGTGATAATGAAGATATCGATAAGGATAAGGAGACAAAGGAATTACTCGAAGACTGTTTAGTTTTGGAAGCCTTACAATGCATTAATTGCAGAAAGCAATTCTATGATATTGAGGTAACGGACAACTGCACACAAACAGGAGTGGGAAATAGCTCCCTAAAGGACACAAATGGCAGTAGAAATAATGGTGAGAATAAAATCTTCTATTCCAACAAATACAACTCTCCCACTTGTTTACAAAATAAAAAACTAAATTTTTTTCTTTTTTTTTTCCTTTTACAGATGATCCCACAACTGAACACGGCTCTTCGAGTGATGATACCGTCTCATCATCGTTTTTTGGAGCCAGACGCAGTGTACGCTATACCAGCAAACGAACCTCGGGAACATTTCGTGATTATATGCGCTCACGCGCCATGAACATTGATGATCCCTCCTTAGAGGCTGAACTTAATTCAGAAGAATATCCCAGCACTATAAGTCGTGATGATTCCCAAACAAGTTATGAAAAATTAAATATCTATTCACGCACTATGGAACGTATGCATGGTGTAAAAAGTGAAAGTGAACGTGATTCAGAGCATTCAGGTTTAGAGACTTTATCGTCGGTAACACGATCCAACTCAAGAGCCAGTACAAAAAGTTCTAAGAGTACGATTAGTACAGCCACAAGTAAAGCCAGTGAAATGAGTCAAAATCTGGAAGAAGATGATGGTATATTTTCACCCACCCAAGATGAAGATTTTGAAGAAGAAATGGAGGGTAAACTAAAGATAGTAAGAGGAAGAGCTTTGGAAGCATTTTCAGAAGCTTCACCCAAACAAATTTATGAAACTTCAACAGATGATTGGTATGCTAGTGCTTCAGATCAAGAGGAAATAGAAGGTACGGTAGGCGCAAAATCTTATGGACAGGGTGCTGTTAATCCCGTGCTAGAATGTGTTAATCAAATACTATTGCAACAGAGTATGGAAGGTGTAGAAGAAAGATCTCAAACTCCCAAAAATTCAACCACACTACCCAGACGCAGTTCATTAAGTGATAGACGCAATCAAAGAAGTAATAGTCGGGCCAGTGATGGTGCTACTCCCACTTCCAGAAATGGTACTTTAACACGTAAACGTGTACATTTTTCCACTAAAAATAGTATGGTGCATGTGCCACGTAATGATGAAACCGAAGAAGAAGATGAAGACGATGATGGTGTAAGTGAATTAAAAAGCGCTAATATGATCTCAAGTTATCAAGGAATGTCTAATTATATAACACATTCTCCTGCCTTGGATAGTAGTGGACAAAGTGAACGTTTGGAAACTTTTAACTATGAAAGTATTTATAGTAATGAATATGAACCTATAGGTTCTGAATTGAATTCTTCGAATTTATATGTGGATATGGATACAACAAATAAAACAACAAATGCTTCAACAGATGTAACTAATAAATGTAATAAATTGCCGCCAGCCTTGCCACCTAAACCAGCTAATTTATTAAAATTTAAAAAATCTTTACAACAATTAGATGAATCCCCTGATGAGCTAATAGAAGCCCATAATGCTGAAGTTATGGTAGAGCCAGATTATTGTTCTATATCTGAGGTTAATGTGGGCATAACTAGTGTGCAAATTCGGGCTGATATCCATAGGGCTCCTTTGTCGGAACGTGATTTAGATTCAGTAATAGAACAAGAAAATGATTTAGATACTGCTACGGTAATTTCCGAGGCAGCCTCACAAAAGACTGAAGAAATTGAAGAGATTTTTGCTGATATACCAAAGTTACCAAATGTGGCAGCCATCATAGCACCAAAATCTTCCTTAAAACAAAATGATTATTTAATAATGACACCCAAAACAGATAATAATACTAAAATGGCTATTTTAGGTTTAACACCTAATAACACTAGCACTCCCAATAATACTTTAAAATTGCACACAACCGCTACTGCCACTAACAACAACAACAAACCAGATAGAAATTCTTTAAAATTAAATATAACACCGATAAATGGTTTGCTTAATAATTCCTCTAAATCTCCTAAAATAGACAATTGTGCCCTAAGACCCCAAATAAGTTCAGCCAATTATCAGCAACAATATAAACGTAAACATATGCCAAATATTTTACAAGAAATCAATAAAAGATTAAGTTTACCCAATTCTCCCATAACACCCACTACACCTAAATCCTCATTATATGGCAAATCCTCTAATGAAACAGAAACCCTAACCAGTTTACCCCTACAGGCTGAATTTGATTGGTATAATTTAGATGCTGAATATGGTAAACATAATCAATCAGATTTACCTAAAGTTAATGAAAATCTTAATACTGTAATGCCTACTCTTTTGGCTGATATCAAAGAAGATGGTGAAAGTTTAATAACGACAGCTGATGAATATAATTTAGATGAAGAATATAATAATGAACTGGAACAGGATTTAGTAGAAGATAATAAAGCGAAATTATTTGATTCCAATTCATTAAATGAAGCTATTAATCCTTCTACCAGTAAAGCCAAGAAAATTAAAAAGAATTTAGCTAATTTTGAGAAATTTATAGAAAATACTTCATTGACTAGTAAACCTTTGCCCTCAAAAAGAAAAATCTATTTTGCTGGACCCTTTGTGTGATAAAATATAAATAAAGAAAATGGTTGAAACATAAATCGTAGAAATATTGTTGAAAAGAAAAAAAATTTACAAAATTTTTTTTGTTCATTCTAATAATAAAAGGAAAATTAAATAACTCTTTATTATTTTATAGTATTTTTTTGTTATTATTTTATAGATTATTTAATTAATGTTTATTAATAAAAAATAAAAAAACTTTTTAAATACTAATTTCTTTTAATTTTTAAATATTTTTTTATTTTTTTATTTTATAACTAAAAATACACACACACACACATCTTCCTAGTATTTCTGTAAAATAAGAAATACCCTAAATGTTTATTATTATTATTTTTCTTAGTAATAAGACACAAACAATTTGTATACTATCTTTTAGTTTAAACTAAGAAAATGTTAGTAAAATTAAAAATAAAATAAACAAATGTATTAATTCAAAATAATAAAAAAAAATATATTAATAAAATTATTCAAAAAATTAAAAAAAATTTAAAAGGAACTTTTTATTTGTTACAAAGAATTATTATTATTACAAACACCCTGTTAGTAGAGCTTGAAACCAAATTGTAATAGAATTAAAAAATAATAATTTTTAGCTGGGACATAAACCAAACAAAATTAAGCCTCAAACCAAACCAAAATAGTACCAAAGATTAGGTTAACCCATTAGAGCCCATTTTTTTATAATACATTTTTCAATATCTTAAAAGTGACAACAACCGCTTGGGGTAAAGCTCTTAACCATTGTTTTAGCTAATGTTGTAAACAAATTTTCGACAGCACCCATCTTATTATGCTAAAGCTCCATCAACCAGCTTTGCAACATATCATGAAAGATCTATATCTTTTTCTCTCAGCCTTAATTCAATTTTTACCTTATATGGTTACGGTACTTGAACTATTTGTACAGTTTCGTTGCCATTCATGCTTTCGTTAAAGATATATCATCGGAAAAGTATGAAGTTAGGATGTATATTCCGTTTTTATAGTACTTGGGCCATGACTTTTTATTTTTTATTCGCTGTAATCCATATTCAATTCTATAGAGAATATTTTTAATTATTTGAGTAAAATTTTGTCATTCTAGGAGACCCGACCCCTACTTTCTACAAGAATAAAATTTTCACGTAGATACCTAACGATCTACCAAACTAAACTTCTTAAGATTCAGGCACTAGAATTATATTATGCAAAAGGCTAGTAATACCACGTCAAATTCAAATATCCCACATAACAGTTCATGTAGCTAAATTTCATAACTCACAAGGGAATATTTTCTCCTCAGAGTTTTCATTAAAATCTTGTTCGCATCTCTCCACACCAGAATGTCCATTGAGTAAACTTTTAAAGTTTTCATACCTTTTGGGTTCAAGTACAGGTCAATTACAATCTGTTTAGCCCTCTCGAAAGTTATGGCAAATTTATTGAACGTTGTCAATTATCTTGGATTATACAATGGTAGTAGGTTAATTTAATTGGATATTTCTAAAGCATTTGACATTTTTGGTGGGACCACCATAACATGTATCACTCATATATAAATGACACAAAACCTTCAGAGGTTCGTCTCTATAGATATATGTACATAGGATATAAATTTTGTATGAATCCCAGACTAATATCGGCATGAGAAGATACAAATATAGTTAATTTTAATGTACTTAAGACCCATTTTTTTCATCTAAATTTATTTATTGGATCTTCACTAAATTAACTGAACTAACAATAAGTAATTCAAATCTTAATTTATATTATGTCCAACCACTGTCGGACGAAAAACTATATGTAATCAAAGTGTTTAGCTTAGGCGGAGGTCTGTTGTGTTCCTTCTTCGCAAACAGTTGTAGCCTTCGCTTCTTATTATGTTTCGAGCAAGTGGGTTAGGGTGTACTTCAAGCTTCCTCAAATAGGATTCTGTTTATTTTCTTATTTCATCTTTAACAATAGGAACATTAAGGTCCTTGTGAATATTATAATTTTTTATACACCAGGGTGCTGCGGTTATCATTCGAAGTATTATATTTTGGAATCTTTGAATTTTCTCAACATTTGAAACTGAGGCCGTGCCCCATAGTTGGATACCATAGCACCATATTGGCTTTATAATTCAGTTTTAGATCAACAGTTTGCAGTACAGACTTAATTTAGAATTTCTAAGAATAAGTCAGTTAATCTGAAGTGATTTCAACTTCATTTGAGCTAATTTTTTATCTATATATGATTTCCACGTAAGTCGTCTATCTTGATGCATACCAAGGTATTTTACTTCCGTTTGTTGGGGTATAATCTGATTATTTATCAGGATTGGAGGGGGCGCGAATCTCTCTGCAATGTGAATATAATATGAATACATTTCTGTTCATTCACTTTTATTCTCCATTGCTTCAACCATTCTTCTAAAAATAGTATATGATCCTGCAAGAGTTTAGATGCTTCTTGTTGGTTTTCATGAAAGCTGTGTCATCTGCAAATGTTGATATATGGATTCGAAGGGTATATTAAATATGAAAAGGGACCCAGTATACTTCCTTGGGGGTACACCTGCTTCAATGGACTGCGGTGAGCTTATAAAGTCTACCTCTTTAAGAACAAATGAGTTAAATAGCTTTCTAGCAGCTTATGTGTATTTGTGGGTAAATGTTTTTTTAATTTTAAATAATAATTCATCGTGTCATACTTTTTCGAAAGCTTGAGAAACATCAATGAAGATAGCAGAGCAATATTTCATTTCTTCAAATGTCTTAGATATAACATATATAAGCCTGTGAGTTTGTTCTCTGCTGCTATGTTTTCTCTAAAACCAAATTGATGTGTTGGAATACAGTCGAAACGATTCACTATCG